>JBAMCJ010004169.1:0-50398 GCA_037075205.1 Drosophila prostipennis
CACCCAGTTAAGCCAAATAGAATGTACCCTTAGGAGTGGCCGACACGAATCGATAGGCATGGAACCCTACTATGCCATGTTTGGGACACAAATGGTGACACACTGCACGGCATACCCGATCTTAAGGAAGCTAGGTGGAATCCAGACTGGAGACCCACAGATAAGCCTGCCAGATAAAATGGATCTTATCCGACAAAAAGTGAGCCAGGGGCTAAACAGAACCCATGAACGTGCAGAGAAGGCATATAACACCCGCAGCAAACCGGTGGAATTTTCTGTTGGACAAGTTGTCTATCGAAAAATCTATCGGCAGAGTAACAAAGCTGAGGGGTACAATGCCAAGCTTGGCCCGAATCGGATTCGCTGTGTTGTACTCCAGCGTAAGGGCAAGGCGTTATACGAGCTGGGTAATGTCGGTGGGAAGAGTGTCGGCGTATTCCACGCCAAAGACCTTGTACCGCTTGACCCCCCTGGATGAAATCCGAGGATCCTTCACATTCCAAGAGAATGAAAAAGCGAAACACCTACCAATACATTGGTCGTACGAAAATTCCTTTTTGCGAAGTCATTCCATGCGTGTCCGTATCGATCACTTCGAGCCTGTTACGTACGCCCTCTCCTTCAGTTTATTTGATGGAGAAAGATGGACGTAGAAAAACAACAACGAATCTGAAAGCAAAGGGAGAGGGGCAATCGACAAGTTGACTCACAGAAAACAAGCAAGAGAATGTGCAACTTGACGATCTTGTAAATGGCATACGGTCAGAACAACGACCGTAACCCTACACCAGTAGCTGGCAAAGTGCATCAGTCTGGCATTGACACTACCGATAGGGGAAATCATAGGTGGGAACACTTAAATAACCCAACCTATCACGGGGGTCGAGAAAAAGCTCTATACTGGTATAAGAGACCGTAGCCAGATAGAGAAGGCAGACAGAATTTATTCTGATCTCAGGGCAATATAGTGTAAGCACTATTTTCCCGAAAGCCATCGAAGACTGGAGCCAAGACCGAAGTACTAGAAGGAAGTCCGTGAGCATTCCATAGGACTACTAATATACTGAAGGAAGTCCTGTTCCAGTGACTGAATAACCACCGTCCTCGAAGGAAGTCCCGTTCACCGTCGCTGAACCACAACTATCATTGCAGGAAGTTTTGTTTTGAGTGAAGTCTTGCTACATCCTAGCTCCGAAGGAGCATTTATTGTCGAATTTGTTAACCAGCAAGGACTACACCATGGGTGGAACCCATTCCAAAGTGGACCACAGCACGCCCAATGTGATCAACACCGTGAAAATTATAGATCACAAGGACTACATACAGGACGTGAATCAGAACCTTAAAATCGTATCGGTATGTTTGTTTTCGTGGCCATCCTGAGAGTGGTGAAGATGTACAAGCGATCTGTACAAAAACGCCGGGACCAGAAGCACACCCTCGAGCAGGCGATATGCCGCCAAGTCTAATCAAAGTGAATGTGCCAAAAGAAGCCCAAATCCAGAACAATAAACAGTGCAAAAGCAAAAACAATAAATGCATTAATTGCTAACAAAAGTGAAGCAAAACATAAACAATTTGTGAACTGCATCTAAATGCAAGTGCAAAAGAAGACCACAATTACAAGTGCAGTGACATTGGAGACGCCGCTGCCTGAGACCCTACCGTAGGAACTGACGTGCGCCGCCGTGGGATACACTACCTACATATATATACAATAAGTGATTGTGTTTAAGAATCAAGTTTCATTGTTGTGTAGTGTTTTTGCACGTATATATATATATATATATTTCTAATGTCTTCAAAAGCCCAGGATCCAGCGCGTCGAGATCTCATCGCCCAGGACTTAAAGGGGGAAGTTTGTCGGAACACGGTTCCTTTTATTAACCATATATATATATATATCCGTGCCTTTGGTTTAATTATCTAACGTAAATTTCCCAACTTAGGCCTCTTCAAGGCATTATAATATTTTTTATAAATAATCAGTAGACTTTTTGTTTTACTTTTTATAATAAACATTGACTTTTCAGCGGCGAGTATCAGCCTTGTGTTTGTATGAACAACCACAAAAGCCCTCAGAGCGATGTTTGTAGTCGTGAATAGTCAGCAATTTGCTGACGTGTGCACCTTTGTCGGGTGATAAATTCGATACTCTCCGCTAACAAACTTTGTTGGTCAATTATAGTTAAATTCATATGTATCTCCAATTATAATAATATTCCTAAACGGCACTAGCCAATATTTTATTCAATAAAATAATAATGTGAAAACGAATTTAAAAACCATGAAGTGCTAAGTTTTCAAACGGGGGTTGCTGAAGCGCGTGGAGTAGGTGAAGAATAATGACATAACTTTTGACGAACCTCAATCCATTTGGCACACGAATGTGTGAAGGGGAGGGAATGTGGCCGAAAAATTGCCCGATCGTGTTACGATCAAGCGAAAGCTAAGCTTGTGGGGCAATGTACACTGGTGACCGACGGACTGTACGAATGTTACTATTTTTCAGGCATCTTTAATATTTATTCTCGCTACGTTGGAGAGGAGAAAGACTTACCAAGAACCAGCCCCCCCTCCGGCGAGCGTATGCCGGCAAAATTGGTGCCCGAACATCGGATGTCTTTCCCTCGGCCCAAGTCCTTTTCAGGACTAGGGCACTAATATGCCCACGTAACAAAGGTATACAGTTTTGATACATTTTTAGGATCGAAGTCCGTTCGTCCTGAATTTTTAGAGGAGTCAGAGGTCAATGCTATAGAGATCGATGTATGTGAGGCCGGTGAAATAGTTCTCCCAAAACATTTTAGATGCGCCTCTCACACTCTAAACTTAGTAGTGACCAAAGATGCAGAGAAGGCTCTTGAAGACATCCAATTTAAACGGTTATATCAGTCATCTCTTGCAAAAGCTACGTCCTTGTGGAACTATGTAAGCAGGTCAACGGTTGCTGCAGATGAATTACAACAAATTTGTCACCTCAAGCTTATAGCTCCATGTGCTACTAGGTGAAACTCGTTTCACGATAGCGTTAAACGTATTTTAGAAGTAAAAAATCACTTGAAAAATATATGCTCCGCATTAAAAAAGCCACTTTAACAGAGCAAAATTTTTTGGAGGAAATTAATTCCGTTACTGATATTATTGCAAAAGCCATAGATCTATTACAGGGTGAAAATAGATGTTATCTTGGATATTTGTTGCCCACATTACAAGGGATCATTCACAAACTAGAAAAGTTTATTGAATTTGAGTTTTGCGAAGCACTTGTAGATGCCCTAAAAGCGGGTATTTATAAAAGATTTGCTTTTATAAACAATTTGACTGCTGAAGAGTCAAAACCATTTGACCATTCAACAATGACAATCCCTAAATTTAAACTTAAATGGGTTCCATTGCGTGATAAAAAAAGTTAAAATTATTTAAAGGGTTGCTTATTGAGGAATGTAAAGAACACGGAGGAAATTAAATAAATGAAAGTATTGTCACTAACGATTCTGAAGAATTTTACAATTCCAGTATGCAATATGGAGTATTGCAAATTTGAATTAGAGGTTTTGGCATACCTTAGTGACCATGACAAAAATTTAACAGCGTTACATAAATATAAATGCATTTTTGATGTATTCCTAAAATATAATACAGTTCTGCCCAGCTCTGCGCCAGTTGAAAGATGTTTAGTTGTGGAGGTCATATTCTAACCCAAAACGAAACAGGCTGGGTGACGAGTGTTACGTCGGCATATTAGTCCTGAGTCCTGAGAACGACTTGGGCCGAGGAAGTTGCGACCTGAGCAGGCACGCTGGCTGCCGGCTAAGCTCGCCGTATTTGGGGTGGGTTTTTTGGAAGCCACGTCCTCTCCAACATAATGAGAATACATTTATCGTGCCTGAAAAATTGATAAAATTCGTAAAGTCTGACGGTCTTCTGTCTGCACTGCTCCACAAGCTCAGCTGTAGCGTATCGATCGTAACACGATCGGGCTGTGTTTCGGACACATTCCCTCCCCTTCACACATTCGTGTGAATCGTGTGATCCAAATGGATCGTCGCAATACGATCCCTAATGTCGCGGTCGTCAGTCAAAAGTTATGTTATCGTTCTTGACCCCTTCTTCCATGTTTACCAGCTCCCCCTTTTAATGGGTTTCTACCAAGACATTATGAAGTTTGATTCACATTAAAATTTTATTGGATGAAGATGAAGATAATGTTGACAAAAATATATATGACAGGTGTAAGTAGTGTTGATGATAAAAAAAATATAAAATGAGAGTAAATTAAATATCACTATGGACGGCAGTCCATGTAGTGACGAAGCGCACCAGGAGAGTGTGCGAAGGCGACTACTATTATATAGCCACAAAATGGAAAATCTGCTGTGATAGTCCGATCGTAATGAGTAATACACCAATCGAAAGGTATTGCAAAAACTTAAAGGATTGCATACCAAGACTTTAAGAAAATCAATTGGCTTGGGAGAGAGAGCGGTGAAAGTGAAAAAGTGAAAATTTCGAAATTTGGAGCTGTTGGGGCCGGTGGGGATAAATGCCCCCTCGCAATGTTTTAGTTGTATTCCTTTTGAAAATACCCGTCGAATGAGGGGTCATTTGTCAAAATCCGACGCTCCGTTCAAAAGTTATAGCCAAAATAAGATTTTCTTCTTCTTCCCAAAATGAAAATTTAATTCCGTTTGTCAGTTTGTCCAAAACATGTTTTTTAAGTTTTGAAAATTTGATATGACGTTCATCACATCGATATAAAAAACTTTTGTTCTACCACTTTTGGAAAAACTCGCTAGTTTAGCGGGAAAACAGCTATAAATAGCTAAAATTCGGAAAGCCGTAACTTCTATACTACTAAAGCTACAGAGTTGTGCTGCATCTTGGTCGGCACGCTGCAATAGAAAATGCCTGTGAAGGGAAAAAGGCTGGAATAGTTTGCTAGGGCTGGCCGAATGAGAAAATATTAGAAAGTCTATTTAATGACGAGTGTTATAATTTTTCGTCACAAATGTTGATATCAGAACTTTTGTATGTTCAAGGTGCGATCGTCACTAGTTTTTTACCTCGTTAAGAGGTGTTTTTATTTGATAGAAATGAAGGCTAATATTAAAAGTATCAATTAAAGATTATATTGTTTAAAAGACATGTATAAATTATAAATGTTGTGTTCCTATCAATTTATGGTGATTATGTAGTGTTTTTTTTTTGTTTTATTGTGTGTAGTATGTATACATATGCATATACATAAGTATGGTGAAATATAGAGTTACTCTTTATGTCCTGGCGATGAGATCTCGACGCTCCGGATGCTTTAGGTTTTAAATAATTATTAAATTGGGCATATATACATTGTATATGTATATGTATTAGTGCACTTACTTAGGAGTAATATGTGTTGAAAATAGTATTTTTCGCTTAGCTGTGTATTGAACAGAACAAACAGTTAAAAATAACTATCCGGCCTGTTCCAGTTTTCACTCGGAAGTGAATTTGTTAACATTGTCGAATTTCCCTTTAACATAATATATAATTTCCCTCATTTGTTCCCCTTTTTGCATCCAGCGCTACACAATACTGAAAAGAAAAGGGTTGCTGAGTTCTCCAAAAAATATCCCCATTAAAAAGGTTTCGCTCAGTTTAAGCATTAAATTAAGTGAAATTTTAAACCAGCCTACCATGATAGCCCTGGCCCATTTTAGCCAAATCCGAGCGGAATTTAGAACAAGGGCAGGGGATTTGAAATAATTGTCAAGGCTAGATTTGACTCGTTTTTGAGGTGCAACCACAAAATAATTTTTATTAACTCATATATGCAAATAATTTCGATTCCAATGATGCAATTATGATCATAAAACATCAAGGAATATCATAAAAATATAAATGGATTTTAAAGCTATCGCGAAGTATTTTTAAATAATTAATATTTATACTGCCGGATTTAAATCCGCCTGTCAAATGCTTGTCGGAAAGTTTCCGTGTGAATTTTTCGGAAGTTAACAGAGTAACAACAGAGGGAAATTCGATTCCGTGCAGTTTTTTCGGAAGTGAGTCTTGGAACAGGTCTGGGAAATTCGAATCCGTCTGAATTTTTCGGAAGTGAAAACTAGAACAGGGCCGTATAAGAATATTGGCGTAAACTCCACAGCGGTGACTTCTCGATAGACCTCCGATTTCACCTTCACGTCTGCCGTTGTGGTTTTTTGTTTAATTATTCAGTTTTTCTTTTTGTTGCTGGCGTTGCTGCCTCTGTTTCTATTTTTTCCCTTTTTTTGTTGTTCTTTTGACTTTATTTTCTTTTGTTTGGTCCTTTAATCGTGAAACTTGGAGCAAAGGATCTTGTTCTTTGGGAAGATATTCTAATTGATAAATAACTCGTCACTGTTTACTCCCTGCCTTTTTGATTTGGATTAGTTAATTTGCATTTAGAAATACTCGTTCAGTTATTATCGCGACTATCTTCACTGGCGGATCATAATGTTTTTGATCTCTTGATTTTCACTTGTTTGTTTTGGATCACGACAATAGTCCCGAATTAATTCAAATCCTTGCTAATCGATAGGCGTGTCTTTATCGAGGACAATAGCAGAAGACAACGGGTACTGGTCGCCTGGTGGCATTGGACCCCAGTTTTGACGGCTATAGCGCGTCCCGAGGCAGAATTAATTCTGTCTTTAGCGTCCCGACTCGTATAACTGCCGGCCGTATCTCAGAATCTGACTGCCTTCTCCGTTAAGTTTTTAGTTCTTTTATACAGTAGCTGAGCTTTTCTTATTGCTTCCGGGTTCTTATTGTTGCTTTACTGACCGCTATATTTTTCCATTGAATTGCCGAATTGGTGCATTATATTGCATTGTGCTAATTTGGTCTAAGTAACACCTGGAAACTGCCTAGAGCTCCACCTCGCTTTTACCCCTAGTCTAAACGAACGTTCCACCCTAACCTCGCCCTCTTGCTTGTTGACCGTGACGTTTCCGCGTTGCTCGATCTCCTTTGGGCTGGTGTTGAAGCTTGCGATGTCCTGGGCTTTGCTCCTGGATGTGCTGGTGGTGAGGTTGGACGTCACGTGACTTCTGGTACTCGGGGTTTGGACACACGCCGGTCCCGGGCTTGTAGAACCGTTAGGTCGCTCTAGGACAACGCCTTGAAACGACAACCGGCCTACGGCTCGCCCTTTCTGGCTGGTCGAGCCAGGACCTGTTCGATTTCCACCTGACGGACTGGGCTGACGCCGGGACACTCCAAATGAGTGTTTGAAACAAGGCACCCTGGTTTTAGACGGTTTAGACTTGCCCCGAGTTCACGATCTCTCGTCGCAGGACTTCACTGCTTGACTCTGGTAGACACGCCAGGCGTAATGCGAGGGTTTAGTCGTAACAGGAGTAGGAACAGTTCGCCTTGACTTAGCCGTGAGACGCCCTCTGGACCTTAGCTACCTGTGTCTCAATTCGGAGATTCCTGGTGATCCATACCCGAACGTCTTGACGTAGCGATCTTGCTCCTTGTAGGCTCCCGCGGCGCTGTTTCCGACGACTCGACTTGTGCTTTACTTGTAGGTTACTGGATACTGGTTGACTGACTTGTTTACTTTCAGTCAAGAGACTGATCTTGACGGATTGACTCCTCGTGATCGACTGATCCAGCTGCCAGTGCGGCTTTATATAGGGTCTCCGGGAACTATTATTATATATATAACTTTTGCGCACGGCCTGCTGAATCTCTCCACTCCAGATCCAAAGTCCGTGGCTCCTATTTGAGCCCTTTATCCTCCTCCAACGGCTTCGAACTGGAGATCTACGTGTTGCTGCCGTCCCGTTTATTCTCCTGGTGCATGTGGCACGCTTGTGTGCCGCTCCGCTGCTGAGATGTGGCACTTGTCCTCCTGGTCCAAAGTTCCCGGCAGAGTCCATGGTCCGGTGCAGTTCCGTTATTTCCTTTTGCACCCGGCACTCTGGCTCTGCCAGCGAAGTATCCACTCTCTCTCTCTCATTTTCTCCATTCTCCAAACTCTCTTCATCAGAGTTTTCTCACTCTAACTTGATGTCTCCACTCCGCCGGCCATCCGTTATTCTTGCTGTTCCTATTTGTGGGGGGTTATTCAACTTCTCACAACTTATAGTGCGGAAAAGAGACCCCTCTGAGATATATATGTAAGATTGATAGATGTTTATTGGTAATATATCAGTAAAAGAGTAGTATTTAATTAAATAAAGTACAAAGAGTTTCACAAATCTTGAGTTAAGTCCCGACAATTTAGCGAGTTTACAACTGAACAACTTTATCAAGCAGACTCGATCAACTTCTCCTCTCACAACTCACATCGCAGCTACTTAGATTTCAGAGACTTCCCCTACTTCGACTACAGGGATGCCAATCTGCTATTCTTAATGGGGTTGCCAGAAGTTGCATTTGGTATATATCGCCTTCTACATATATATAAGATCAACACCGTAACCCATGGTATTGGACCATCGAAGCTCGTTGATCCCCTCGGCTTATTAAGTCCTATTGTAATTAGAGGAAATATCCTGTTGGCTCAATAAGTTAGATTGGGATGAGTCCATTCCGAAGCATTTGGAAACAGAATGGAATAAGATAAAAATTAGAAGAAATATTTATTCCTCGGTTTGTGCATACCGATCCGATGTAACTGGTTCAATTACATGCCTTGGCCGACGCATCTTTAAGAGCTTATGGAGCTTGCGGGTACATTAGTAGCAAAACTGCAGAAGGTTATAAAATATCATTGTTGACCTTACAGTCAGAAGTAGCGCCGCTCGAGACTAAGACTTGATTTATGTGCTGCTCACCTTCTCGCAGAACTTTTTTACGGAATCAAGCCCCTATTAAGGGTACCTTTCGAACGAATTGTATATTGGTCGGATTCTGAAGTTACACTTCATTGGATCCGTTCCCATCCATTTTAGTTGTCCGCATTCGTATCGAATAGAGTTGCGGAGATTCAAGAGTGGTCAGGTAAAGCAACATGGTGGAATGTCCCAACGAAACAGAACCCAAAAGATGTGGTATCAAGTGGTTGTGGCGTCGACGAGATCATACAGTCGTTATGTTTTATAGGACCAGCGTATTTAAAAGAGTTGAAAACTGGGCCCAAAATGCATACTTTGACCTAGATGAATCGAGGAAGACTGCGGTCGGGCTGACCGCTGCTAAAATTCGAACTTTTCGACACACCTTAAACTGCTCAGGATATTCGTTGAAATGTTCCGCTTCATACGTAAATGCAAAGTCAAAAATCAAAGCTTCGTTGGGTGCCGAGGATGTCCCCAAGTCGTCCATTGCGACAACGGGACGAACTTCGTCGGAGCCAGTAGCCACTTCCAGGCCCTTACAGAGCGGATTGAGGAGGAAGCCGACGCGATACGCGAATTCGCATCAAAAAGGGGATGCGAGTTTGCGAGAGATCACGTCATCGTGTCCGAGGACAACCCACCGCCCCCAACAATGGCTCTAGGATAGAATCATTGACAGGCACTCAGGGGAGGACCATGAGACCATGCCCACAGTCATCGACGTTAGGTCAAGCGGAGAAGGGGTTTTTCGGTGGGCCGTCCATAAATTGGCGCCGCTTCCAATAAGTTGAAGCCTCAAGCGTTCAGCGGGGCCGTTGTTGACTGAAATCATTTAAATTTGTTCAGACCTGAAGTTTAAAGTACAGTGTAAGTTAGTATAGGGCGAAGGCGGGTGCACAATAAAATTCTCTCTCGCTCTCCGCGAATTCTCCCCGCATTCGTCAACATTTGTTAAGATAGGCTCTAAGAACTTTTGTCGAAATATACGGCCCTGTTCTAGTTTTCACTTCCGAAAGTTTCACACGGATTCGAATTTCCCAGACCTGTTCCAACACTCATTTCCGAAAGAACTGCACAGAATCGAATTTCCCTCTGTTGTTACTCTGTTAACTTCCGAAAAATTCACACGGAAACTTTCCGACAAGCATTTGGCTGGCGGATTTAAATCCGATAGTATAAAAATCAATTATTTAAAATTACTTCGCAATAGCTTTAAAAGCCAATAATATTTTTATGATATTCCTTAATGTTTTATGATCATAATTGCATCATCGGAATCGAAATTATTTTTAAATATGACTTAATAATAATTATTTTGTGGTTGCACCTCAAAACCCGGTAAATTCTAGCCTTGACAATTATTTCAAATCCCCTGCCCTTGTTCTAAATTCCGCTCCAGCTTTTTTATGGTAAGAATTATTACACTGTGCAGCATTTTTAATGCTTTTTAAATTTACCTCGATGTATGCTATATTTTTGTATTCGTTACGAATTCCCAAGTTAAACTGCGTTTTCCAAAAAGTTCCCCGACGCAAGGATTCTTAGCAAAAGGACCTCAAAGTTCGAAAAATGCTGAGATTGGCCAACTTTCCGGAGCTCTCAGAGGCAATCGGATTCATGGTTTTATTCGATGTTAAAAATTTTTAAAAGATACGTTCTTTATCTTTCAAACCCCCATACTTAGAATAATTTTAGGATTTTTATTAAGGGAGAAACAAATTTTAGAAAACATAGTCAAAAAACATAAAAGCATACAGCTGCGGTCAAAATAGTAGTAGTGTTGCCGCCCTGTGTTTTTAAAAGTTTGTTACTGTCACTTTTCTTATCCAATTAGTCTAATAGTACAATTATAATCAATACAATATTACCAGGAGAATATAAATTACAACAAGAAACCTTTAAAAACACAGGGCGGCAACACTATTACTATTTTGACCGCAGCTGTATGCTTTTATGTTTTTTGACTATGTTTTCTAAAATTTGTTTCTCCCTTAATAAAAATCCTAAAATTATTCTAAGTATGGGGTTTGAAAGATAAAGAACGTATCTTTTAAAAAACTTTAACATCGAATCAAACCATGAATCCGTTTGCCTCTGAGAGCTCCGGAAAGTTGGCCAATTTCAGCATTTTTCGAACTTTGAGGTCCTTTAGCTAAGAATCCTTGCGTCGGGGAACTTTTTGGAAAACGCAGTTTAACTTGGGAATTCGTAACGAATCCAAAAATATAGCATCCATCGAGGTAAATTTTTGATGCTGCATAGTGTTATTTATCCGAGATACCTTAAAACATGTTTTGGTTTAAATCCCCTGCCCTTGTTCTAAATTCCGCTCGGATTTGGCTAAAATGGGCCAGGGCTGTCATGGTAGGCTGGAAAATAATAATTTTGTTAAGATGATTTGTAAACATTCTTATTATGCCAGCTTTTTTTATGGTAAGAATGATTATTTATCCGAGATACCTTAAAACATGTTTTGGTTTAAATCCCTGCCCTTGTTCTAAATTCCGCTCGGATTTGGCTAAAATGGGCCAGGGCTGTCATGGTAGGCTGGAAAATAATAATTTTGTTAAGATGATTTGTAAACATTCTTATTATGCCAGCTTTTTTTATGGTAAGAATGATTATTTATCCGAGATACCTTAAAACATGTTTTGGTTTAAATCCCCTGCCCTTGTTCTAAATTCCGCTCGGATTTGGCTAAAATGGGCCAGGGCTGTCATGGTAGGCTGGAAAATAATAATTTTGTTAAGATGATTTCTAAACATTCTTATTATGCCAGCTTTTTTTATGGTAAGAATGATTATTTATCTGAGATACCTTAAAACATGTTTTGGTTTAAAAATATTATTTAAAATATTATTATTTTAATGCTTAAACTGAGCGAAAGCTTTTTAATAGGGATATTTTTTGGAGAATTTGGCAACCCTTTTCTTTTCAGTATTTTGAATTTTATACATTAATTTTATACATTGCTAATGGGCATAGATACAAATTAGCCGCCTTTTGGCTAAAAATTTGAGGAAAAGTTTGTGCTTTTCCCATAAGGCTGCCTTTGCAGTCAGCTGATTTATTTCACTCAAAAGGGGAACAAATAAGGAAAATTATATTATGTTAAAGGGATATTTCATTTTACACTATCAAAATGTTCGCGGCCTTCTCAGCATGCTAACTAGTTTGCATGCAAACAGTGCTGCTTTTGACTCGAGCATTATTGCCTTCACAGAGACTTGGCTTAATTCTACCGTATCCGATAGTGAAATAAATTCCAATAAATATTTCATTTATAGGCGTGACCGCCCCTCTCGTCGAGGTGGTGGTGTCCTTATTGCAGTAAAATCCGACTTATCGTCCCATGCGTTGTCCATTGCTGACACGGCCGATATTGAGTTTATTGCTGCAAAAATATGCCTGCAAAACTCCAACCTCTTTGTAACTTGCTCGTATATTCCTCCATGTTCCGAATCCTCTACATATTTGCAACACCTCGCCGCTATTAGGAACATTTCCTCATCCGCTGATGCTTCAGATCACCTTATTGTTTTGGGTGACTTCAATATTCCTCAACTATCATGGCTGCCATATGATGATCTTGCTGCACTAGTTCCCAGCGATCAGAATGATTTCATAGATGGTGTTATCGACTTATCCCTTGGCCAAGTAAATTCCATACCCAATCAGAATGGGAGATTCCTAGACCTTATATTTGTATCTGACTTTTGCGATACCACTATAACGCGCTGTACTCCGCTGTCCAGTCCTGAGGACCCCTATCATCCGACACTACAAATTATCATTAATAGTGTGGTTCAGTTCCCAAATACTTCTGAAAAAGCGATTCGGACTCGATGCTTCCGGAAAGTCGATTACTCGCTACTGTCGGCTTCCTTGACCCAAGTGGACTGGTCTATACTCCAAATTCAGTATCAACCTTTTACAATATTGTGTATTCTTTGTTTGATAAACTTGTTTCTTCCATAATTCAAAAAACCTCTACCAGCCCACCGTGGTCAACAAACACTTGGCTCACCTAAAAAATTTAAAGACGAAACTGTATAAGAAGTTCGCGGAAACAGGGCTCCAATCTGATTTTTGCAAATACAGTGTAGCTAAATCCAATTATTTCCTCCATAATTCCGAATGCTATAATAGCTACCTGTTACGCTGCAAATATGAATTCCGCAGTAATCCCAAGCTATTTTACTCTTTTGTTAACTCAAAGCGTAAATCCAAAATGTTTCCACCTTCTCTTCATTTGAACAACATATCAGGGTCAAATGAGCAGGGAATTAGTAACCTGTTTCGCGGACTTTTTCCAGTCCACATATTCGCCTTATTCAAATCACCCAAATTTCGATTTCAGCTATTCCTATCAGCTAGCCCACACGGACTCCATATATTGTCCTGTAATTGATGAACGTGATGTCAGTCGCAGCCTATTCTCGATAAAGCTGTCTTATTTTCCAGGTCCCGTTCTAAAATATTGCGCCGTACTACTTTCTGTTCCGTTAACCATGATTTTCCAAAAATCGATCCATCTCTGCACCTTTCCGGCTGTTTGGAAGGAGTACTTTATTTTCCACTTCATAAGAAGGGCAGCAAAACTAACATTATGAACTATCGTGGGATATCCAAACTAAGTGCTATTTCTAAGCTCCTTATTATCTCCGAATCAACACGGTTTCACAAAATGTCGTTCAACTACAACTAACCTGCTGGAATGTACGACCTACATTAATAAAGGCTTCCTATCCTCTAATCAAACTGATGTCATTTTCACGGATTTTAGCAAAGCGTTTGATTCAGTGTGCCATGAGCTTCTTATCCTCAAGCTGCGCCTTCTAGGTTTCCCACCAACTCTTCTGATGTGGATTCATTCATACCTTACAGGCCGTTCCCAAAAGGTACAATTTAATAATGTACTTTCAAAAATTGTATCTGTAAGCTCCGGAGTACCTCAAGGTAGCCATCTTGGTCCTTTGCTTTTTGGTCTATTTATTAATGATCTTCCTCAAATTATCATGGCCTCCAAAGTTCTTATGTATGCGGATGATGTCAAGTTGTGTACGCATATGACATCGCCTGGTTCCCACATGCAGCTCCAGCTTGACTTAAATAACCTTCAATCTTGGTGCCAAGTCAATAACCTACTGCTTAATCCAGATAAATGTAAATCCATGACATTTTTTCGTTCCAGTCCAGCTGTGCGTACATACTCCATTGGCCAATCCGTGCTAGAACGCATTGAAATCGTCCTAGATCTTGGAGTCCTATTTGATCACAAGATATGCTTCAATCGACATGTCAGCACTATCTCCAATAAAGCTAAGGCCTTATTAGCTTTCATCAAACGCTGGTCCAAAGAACACAAAGCTCCTGTATGTTTCCTTAGTTCGTCCAACGCTGAAATACTGCTCATGCGTATGGTCTCCACAATATGAGCGCTATCAAGACATGATTGAGTCTGTTCAGAACTCTTCTGATGTGGATTCATTCATACCTTACAGGCCGTTCCCAAAAGGTACAATTTAATAATGTACTTTCAAAAATTGTATCTGTAAGCTCCGGAGTACCTCAAGGTAGCCATCTTGGTCCTTTGCTTTTTGGTCTATTTATTAATGATCTTCCTCAAATTATCATGGCCTCCAAAGTTCTTATGTATGCGGATGATGTCAAGTTGTGTACGCATATGACATCGCCTGGTTCCCACATGCAGCTCCAGCTTGACTTAAATAACCTTCAATCTTGGTGCCAAGTCAATAACCTACTGCTTAATCCAGATAAATGTAAATCCATGACATTTTTTCGTTCCAGTCCAGCTGTGCGTACATACTCCATTGGCCAATCCGTGCTAGAACGCATTGAAATCGTCCTAGATCTTGGAGTCCTATTTGATCACAAGATATGCTTCAATCGACATGTCAGCACTATCTCGAATAAAGCTAAGGCCTTATTAGCTTTCATCAAACGCTGGTCCAAAGAATTCGATGATGCGTATATCACAAAGCTCCTGTATGTTTCCTTAGTTCGTCCAACGCTGAAATACTGCTCATGCGTATGGTCTCCACAGTATGAGCGCTATCAAGACATGATTGAGTCTGTTCAGAAGAAGTTTCTATTATTTGCCTTTCGTGACTTGAACTCGGACTCTAGAAGCCGACTACTTTCCTACAGAGTCAGGCTGCGTCTTTTGAATCTGCCAACTTTAAAGCACCGCCGAATATGTTCTGGCGTGGTCTTCCTTCACAAGCTCCTTACTGGCGGTGTGGACTCACTTCACCTAATAACGTCCTTAAATTGGAATGTTCCTTCTAGACCATCTCGTCGATTTCGGCCATTAGCACTGGAAATTGCCAGGTCAAACTACTTCCGTTTTGACCCATTCCGAGTTTTATGCGACATTTATAATGAATTGTACCACTTATTATCCTATGAGTGTTCCTACGATGTGATGATGTGTTGTTTATTAAGTTGATGGTCTTGTTAGTTTGCTTAAAGATGTATCTAACTATAAAAGTTATAAAAATAATTTCGGGTTTTATGCGTGTATTTTTAAAGATGCCATTTATGCCAGCTTTTTTGCATTTTTTCACACTTTTTCCAACTTTTACAGCTTTGACGAAGTGTACCTCCTAAACTAATGACTGGAACTCAATGCTGTGTATAGGAAAGTTAAAGAACATTCTATTACCTGTAAATTGAGTATAATATGACCGAAATCAGGTTATCAAAACTCAAGATAGAAAATAAAAAGTGGCAAAAAACGTTTTATACACTTAAAAAAAAATTGACACCATACAAAAAATTTTAAGGAGCCATTTCTTAATCAGGGAGATGTACTTAACCGGAAAATTAAGGTTATCTTCGATGAGGAAGAGGTCGATTTTTTTTTGTAAACTGGTGTATTTGGTGTTTAAACTTATTAAAATGCTGAGTTTAATATTAAAATATTTAAATACAAGAAGGGCATATTTAATTTAAAATTGGGTATATTTATTTTAAAAAGTATATTATCTATCGTTAATATTTTCAGAATTAAAAAATAACCGTATTGAAATTAAAAATGTTTCATATTAATTTTACCTATTCAAAATATTTTATTTTAAAGTTTTTACTATTTTTACAAAGTAATATACTTGATACTTGAAAGCGAAACTAAATTGGTTTTACAGCAGCCCACACCACTAACTTTATAGCATAGACGGAGAGCAATAAACTATGTTTTTGAAATTAACTTTATTTAAATTTCAGCTTCCGAATCGATGTGTATTACCAAATTGAGTTGCGTAGCACGCTTAAAAACGTTGTCTTCTTTCTTCTCTTATTTCGCTTCTGCCGTTTCTAGAGATTGTTCTTAAAGGAGTAAATCAGGTGCATATCGATATTATACCGTATTATATCGAGTGCTTATAAATAACATAAAGAAATCAAAATTAAACTTAAATTATGGCGACAACATTCCCCCTCCTGTAATTGATCCTAGGGTGGTCAGTTAGTATCTTCTAAGCCGACATCTAGAACCGCAATCTTGGTAGCTGATCGATCGGGAACTCCATACTGCTTTTTAATAGTAGCTCGGCGAACTTGTCCGTCCTTGGCGGGAATAGTGTTGGTCACTCGTCCCTTAAGCTATAAATTTCTAGGAAGTTTTTGTCGACGATAATTACTACGCTTCCAACTGATATAGTGGGACACATTTCGAACCATTTATTGTGTCTAGTAAGCACCGGTGTAAATTCCCTTACCCAGCGATTCCAAAAGCGATCTCCAAAGAGTTTTACCTCGTTCCAATGACGTTTTAAATTCATGTCTTCTTCCTTGATCGGTTAGTACCCATTCGGTGAACCCATTAGCAGGTGGTTTGGAGTCAGCGCAATGTCGTCCTCGGAGTCCAGACTGACGAAAGTTAACGGGCGTGAGTTAATGATGAACTGTGCTTCCATCAGAGCACACCTCATGCTTTAATGAGTGATTCGGGCAGATGCTTTTTAGGACCGTTTTGGTAGTGCCGACTAATTTTTCCCAAGCGCCGCCCATATAGGGGGCTCCTGGAGGGTTATAAAGCCATTTAATGCCATCGAACTTGTTTGCAATTTTATCAAAGTCGATCTGGATCAGCTCCTCTCGCAATGTCTTTATGTCATTATCGGAATAAATTTATCTTGGTGTCCCACGAAGTGCCATAAATTAGTGAAACACATAACAAAGGAGCTTGTATGTGAGGCCGAAGGCCTCTTCTTCTTGCGAAGATGTGCACCTAGCGCGTTAAAAATCGAAAAATGAGCGAAAATTTTTATTTAACGCGCTAGGTGCACTAGGTGCAAGGTGCGCAAGAGTCATTTGTCAATTTAGTTCCTTGGGTACATAGCTACATAATCACTGAAGACTTGATAGTGAAATTTTAATCGGTTCACAAGATATGGCCGTTACAAATAAATTTAGTATGTAAAACTGTAACTCGCTATAATAGGTAAACGCGAGCTAAGCCAGAGAAACCCAAATGGGTCTTAGGTTATTTCGATGAGTACTTTCCGCCCATAAAATCAAAATTGCGGTTACATTTTTCATGTTGCACTGTGGAATTCAACAGGAACTATTTAGGGTCGTTCCCTTAATTGCTGAAATTTCCTGTTGAATTTTCAACAATTCAGCAATATATATATTTTGTATAGGAATTATGTTCGAAGATATCCAAAATGCAATCAACAATAATTTTTTAGTTTTAAACTTTTAATAACACAGGAACACAAAATTAAACTTTGTGAAATTTCCACGAACCATTTCAAGTTTTCCATGATATTTGGGTGCTCCTGAGTAAAAGTCCCATACAAAATTATTTTCCATCACCTACAAGTTCCGCGGTATAGCTAAGAATACAAAAAACCTATGTTTGCCGACATTTTGAATTACGTGGCCTTTGTAATTGGACTTACCCTTATTATTTTCGCTAGGACCTACTCTCAATACATCACGGAACTACTAAAAAATAGTCCCCATTGTGAACCATCGTCCATGTCTTTGGAATTCGACGCCAAAGTTGAAAATCCCAAAATTTTAAAGATTTCTCTGATAGAAAAACAATTCTGAGAATTAAATCTCAAATGGAACTAATTTTAACTATTCGTTGAATCTATTGTTCATTGTGTGCTTTAATTTCGGTTTAAAGCGTTTTCATGAAGATATTTTATTGGATTTCTTATACCAATAAAACCGTTTTTTTTATTTTATTATCTACTCCTATGTGCTGTCAAATTTTGAATAAGTCATGGCAACCTCTAGAACTAAGAAATTAAAAACGTTCACTGAACATACATAGAGAAACATACATGTTTACTCCCATTCTATAGGATGCCTTGACTTATTTGAAATTTGACAGCACATAGGAGTAGATAATAAAATAAAAAAAACGGTTTTATTGGTATAAGAAATCCAATAAAATATCTTCATGAAAACGCTTTAAACCGAAATTAAAGCATACAATGAACAATAGATTCAAAGAATAGTTAAAATTAGTTCCATTTAAGATTTAATTCTCAGAATTGTTTTTTCATCAGAGAAATTGTGAAAATTTTGGGAGTTTCGACTTTGGCGTCGAATTCCAAAGACATGGGCAATGGTTCACAATACGGACTATTTTTTACGAATGCCGAGATGTATTGAGAGTAGGTTTCAGCGAAAATAATTGAGGTAAGTCCAATTATATTGGCCACGTAATTCAAAATGTCGACAAACATCGGTTTTTTGTATTCTTAGCTATACCGCGGAACCTGTAGGTGATGGAAAATAATTTTGTATGGGACTTTTACTCAGAAGCACCCAAATATCATGGAAAACTTGAAATGGTTCGTGGAAATTTTTGGCTGTGTACCTGTGTAATTAGTTTATTACATAAAATTAGTCGAAGTCAAACTTGTATGTTCTCCTTATACCTTAAAAATATCTAATAAGTATTTGTTGGTCATCTAATTGGTTTTCGGGCATTCAAGTAAGCATGTTTTCCATACTAAACTAAACAGCTCAATTACATCCAAACGCGAATTGTTATATATTAAAAGTTGAGGTCATGATCAATAGTCCAACTGGTAGCCCTTACATTGCCTAGAAAGTTGGACACAATCAGCTTAAAAGATCTCCAAGCGGCCGCTTCCACTAATGATAGGTGTCCTTCAAATGTATTATCTCTAAGAAGCTTTTTAATTTTGGGACCTGCGAACACTCCCGCTTTTACTTTGGCATGTGAAAGTCCTGGAAATATGGACAACAAGTGGGCAAACGCAGCACCTTCTTTATTGAGGGATTTAACGAAATGTTTAATAACTTCCATATTGATGTCCAGTGCTGGCAGAATAATATTTTCTCGTTCTACCAAAGCCTTGAATTTTATGTTAGCCTCACCAATTACATCATTTTATCTGAACGGCCTTTTTTTTTTGATAATGCTGTGCATCTGATCGGCTGTCCCAAAGGCAAAGAAAGCAAGAGTAATTTGTAAATCAGCCTTGCAACCCACACAGCATCGCAACCACTTTATGACCTGCGCTATTTTTCACTCAAAATTATCGTATTGGATATATTTAAGAAGTGTGTATACGTTTCTTTGGTGTTAACAGCGTGTGCGATTGGAATTGATGGTTTCGAATTTTCATTGTGCAACAAAACTACTTTTAAACTTGTTTTGCTACCATCGATAAAGAGTCTCCATTCATTTGGGTTATGAACTTCTTGGAGCTGATGAAACATTGCAGTTATGTTATTGCAAAAGCCAATCTTCTTTGGCGAAATACTTAGCGGAACCTTCATGACGGTTTCTATAAAGAGTGGTTTTCACTCCTGGTTTCAAAAATCCGTGCTACATCATTCGAGATGCAAGCATCTCTGTCTTTTTTTTTTGTTAGCTCGAAATCTCGAATCCAATCATTTAACTTTCTGGAGAAAGTAGGATACCTTCTTCTTCACCCGGACTTGAATCATCGGAAAGAGAAGAGCTATCCGAAGAAGTATAATTTGTCGGGACATACTGGATATGGTACATTAGCGGAATGAATTTTGGGAAATGTCACTGAGCGCACTTTCGCATATGTATATCCATTTTGCGTTCTTTCCGATGCCTAAGCATTTACTAAGGCAAAAATAGCAATCTGTCACATGACAAGATGGTTTTCTCCAAATCATTGGCGTGTCAAACTACGAGTATCATCTAGGTCAAGAAAACAATGAAGGACCTTTCAACAAAACATCGAAAACCAAGCCTCTTCAAGATTTGATTTAATACGAAAGTAGAGGAAATATCGAATTATCACCTCACTATCAAAGGCTCAAAATTTATTATTTATAATAAATTTAATTTAATGTTTGGACCATTTAAACAAGTGTATTCTTTTATCTTAACATTATTTTTTTCCTTTTTTCCTTTCTTTTTTTCAAATACGTACTCTTTTATTTAGTTTTTGATAGGAAGTACTTATTAAAGAAAAGCATGCTTTTGTGAAGTTTAGGTAAGCTACTTTATAAGAATGAATTGTCCAATTGGATATTATTTATGAAAAATTCTCACAGTCATAACGCAAGCATTTTTATTTTTTTTAAAGAATTTTTAAAAATAAAATTTATTTTTAAAATTTTCTAGCTTTTAAATATCTGATTTAGCTTTTTTTGACATGGCTGCCATCACCACTCATTTTTGTTTACATGTCGCCGCCTACGATAAAACTTAAATTTGAACTCTGTCGATCGAAAAAGGTGGAAAAATCCTAACCTAGCTCTGATCTCTTGACTTTAAAATAAAACGAAAACTGGCCCAATCGGGGTGATATCTGCTGAGATTTATGAAGAAATTCGAAAAAAGTCCAAAATTTAACATTTCGAACTTAAAACAAGAGAGAACGCTATAGTCGGGTGCCCCGACTATCTGATACCCGTTACTCAGCTAAAGGGAGTGCGAGGGAGACTTTGATCGGGCATAACTTTTTAACGAATGGTCCGAATAAAAAAATTTCTTCTACATTTCGATAGGTATTGATAAACACAATAAAACTGCATTTTTACTTTTCCAAAATATTTAAATTTTTAAAACCGTTTATAAGCTGTTGTGGGCGTTAAAGGGGGCGTGGCACCTTCTTGAAATAAACTTGCGCTGCGTAGGAACTCCTAGAATATGCATGCAAAATATCAATCTTGTAGGTTTTATAGTTTCCGAGATCTCAGCGTTCATACGGACGGACAGACAGACAGACGGAGAGACGGACAGACGGACATGGCTATATCGACTCGGCTAGTGACCCCGATCAAGAATATATATACTTTATAGGGTCGGAAATGCTTCCTTCTAGCTGTTACATACTTTTGCACGAATACAATATACCCTTATACCCTTTAAAAGCGTCACTAGCCGAGTCGAACTAGCCATTCCCGTCTGTCCGTCCGTATGAACGCTGAGATCTCTGAAACTATAAAAGCTAGAGGATTGGCATTTCGCATGCAGATTCTTGAAGTTCCTACGCAGCGCAAGTTTGTTTCACCTCTAACACTAGCTTTTATAGTTTCCGAGATCTCAGCGTTCATACGGACGGACAGACGGACAGACAGACATGGCTAGATCGACTCGGCTAGTAATCCTGATCAAGAATATATATTCTTTATGGAGTCGGAAACGCTTCCTTCTAGCTGTTACATACTTTTGCACGAATACAATATACCCTTTTACTCTACGAGTAACGGGTATAAAAATCTTTAAAAAAAATGTGCCATCGGAAAATAACTAGTGGTATTTTCGTGATCTAGGGCTCCAACAGAATTTGCCATCAATTGCTGGGGAGCGTTTTGGCTGTAAACTAGTCTTATTTTTATACCCTTGCAGGGGTATTATAATTTCAGTCAGATGTTTGCAACGCAGTGAAGGAGACGTTTCCGACCACACAAAGTATATACAGTGTGCCACTTAAGTCATGATACACCAGTCGATTTTAACGTAATTGGCAAATTGCTCCTTTATTGAAGGACATTCAAAAAAACTAAGTATGCCATGTTGTTCGTTTCACTTTTGATAATAATAACAATAATCCAAAAAATAACAACTTTTCCATTTAATTAACATACAAAATAAGGAAAAACTAAAAACAGTCGACATTTTGGCACCACAAAAGTCATCATACCACTATGGCCTGACTCTCCCCTCAAAACTGTGTTTTGTATGGAACATTTTTTTTAAAATGGTATTTTTTAATGACTTATTTTCTTGCACAAAGTACATGAAAAATCCAACAAAATGAGGTATGTTTCATTAAAATCGGACAACAACTTAACGAAAATCCCTGGCCGAAGCTAGCTTCCTTTCTTGATCTACAATAAGATCAGGGCAGCGAAGTTGTACAGCGGGTTACCAGGTTGAAATCCCGTTTATGTTGAGATGAGCAACTACTCTTCAAGTCAGTCGGATGCTGGATGTGCTCTGTGGGAACAAGAGTTTTACAAGAAGGTAGTCTCGTCGGCTGCCTAATCGTTCGGCTTTTAGTCTGTTAACGTGCTTCAGCGATATAGCTATCCCTTTCACTCGCAAGCGTTAATTCAAGCTTCTTGTCTGAAAGTTTCATCAAAATCAAACCCACAGATTTTGAGTAAACGCCTAACAGTGAAGCAACCTCGGATTTTTCCCATACAAAAAAGGGGGCCAAAATGTAATTTGTCTGGGGCTCCACTCATAGAGGTTGTGCCAACATGCACGGTACATGGGCAGATTGGGGAACCTCCTAAGAACGTTTTGTGAAAATTTCATGAAAATTAAACCCACAGTTTTCGAGAAAATTGATTTACAGTGTGGGGGTTAAATAGTCAAATTTTGAAATTGGCCGTTTCCCGCTGACTGCGCCAGCGAGAACCTATTCAGCAATGACATCAACCATGTAAATACCCATACATTTTCTATGCAAACTTTAAGTAATTAATACAGCTCACACAGAGGTTGTGCCAACTTGCACGGTATATTAATAGAAGTAATTTTAGGTAATTTCTGAATTAATTTCCTACAAATCAAAACCACAGATTTCGAAAAATCTAGTCATTTCAATTATGGCTTCTTCCACGCGGTCACACTGTCCAGCCAGCTAGATAACGTGTTCCCATGACATAAAATGTGCGTCAAAATAGCGTCGACCAGTTAGCAACGAAAGTGGAACGGTGGAATTTGGAACACTGGGGCCATTTTTATTTTTTAATTTTCTCGCTATTTGGGGGCCGAATTGAAAAATGTTTGATGCTAAATTGTTTAGAATTAAAATATCTATCGATCTATATAGGTTGGGGCCAAATCCGACGTCTGCAAGGGTTTCAAAAATGCATTCGAAAAATCGGGTATCCACCATTTGGTTAACTGCTCCCCTCACAGAGGTTGTGCCAATATGCACGCTAAACCAGGTTATTAAGCGTTAATTCAAGCTCCTTGTCTGAAAGTTTCATCAAAATCAAACCCACAGATTTTGGGTAAAACGCCTAACAGTGAACCAACCTCGGATTTTCCCCATACAAAAAAGGGGGCGAAAAGTTAGTTTGTCTGCAGCTCCACTCATAGAGGTTGTGCCAACATGCACGGTACATGGGCAGATTGGGGATGCTCGTAAGAACGTTTTGTAAAAATTTCATGAAAATTAAACCCACAGTTTTCGAGAAAATTGATTTACAGTGTGGGGGTTAAATAGTCAAATTTTGAAATTGGCCGTTTCCCGCTGACGGCGCCACCGAGAACCCATACAGCCATGACATCAACCATGTAAATACCCATACATTTTCCATGCAAACTTTAAGTAATTAATACAGCTCTCACAGAGGTTGTGCCAACTTGCACGGTATCGCATTCGAAGGGGCATAATTATAAGCTGATTTCGTGAATTAATTTCAGGCAAATCAAACCCACAGATTTCGAAAAATCAAGTCATTTCAATTATGGCTTTTTCCACGCGGTCACACTGAGCAGCCGGCTAGACAGCGTGTTCCCATGACATAAACCATCAATCTATGAACATTTTTCTATGCAAACTTTAAGTAATTAATACAGCTCTCACAGAGGTTGTGCCAACTTGCACGGTATATTAACAGAAAGGGCATGTTTTTAAGTAATTTCTGCATTAATTACAGCGAAATCAAACCCACAGATTTCGAGAAAATCAAGTCTTTTCAATTATGGCTTTTTTTTCACGCGGTCACACTGTCCAACAAGCGAGACAGCGTGCGGAGCCATGACATAAACCAAAATCTATATCGATATATCGGCAAGTACGACCTACAACACTAAATTTAACCAACTGGCCACTTTTTGGCGCCTAATATCGAAAATAAATATATTTTTATATAGAATTTTCAATTAATATGTATGCACTCCATAATTGGACTTGCCCTCCTGATTATTTTAATGTATAATTCATCCAAATCGATCCAGTGGCTTGGTAGAAATTAACAGTTTACTGATTTTGGAAAAATGTAATAATTTTTTTTGGAGCGGTTGTGGAGTTGCCATACTGCAGAAAGCCGCTATCCCCGTTACTTTCGAAGAAGCTTGTTAGAAGAAGAAGTAAAACGAAGTGATAAGAATTCTACATTAAATCATTTAATTACAAGCAGGATCGATGATTTCAATTATAAAGGAGTAGTCCAATTTGGAGTGCTCATATTAATTGAAAATTCTATATAAAAATATATTTATTTTCGATATTAGGCGCCAAAAAGTGGCCAGTTGGTTAAATTTAGTGTTGTAGGTCGTACTTGCCGATATATCGATATAGATTTTGGTTTATGTCATGGCTCCGCACGCTGTCTCGCTTGTTGGACAGTGTGACCGCGTGAAAAAAAAGCCATAATTGAAAAGACTTAGACTTGATTTTCTCGAAATCTGTGGGTTTGATTTCGCTGTAATTAATGCAGAAATTACTTAAAAACATGCCCTTTCTGTTAATATACCGTGCAAGTTGGCACAACCTCTGTGAGAGCTGTATTAATTACTTAAAGTTTGCATAGAAAACATTAACATAGTGTGAAAGCCCAAATTTAAATAACTTGAAATCTCGAAATCTGTGGGTTTGATTTCGTTGTAATTAATGCAGAAATTACTTAAAAACATGCCCTTTCTGTTGATATACCGTGCAAGTTGGCACAACCTCTGTGAGAGCTGTATAAATTACTTAAAGTTTGCATAGAAAACATGGCTTCGTACGCTGTCTCGCTGGCTGGATAGTGTGAAAGCCCTAATTTAAATAACTTGAAATCTCGAAATCTGTGGGTTTGATTTCGCTGTAATTAATGCAGAAATTACTTAAAAACATGCCCTTTCTGTTGATATACCGTGCAAGTTGGCACAACCTCTGTGAGAGCTGTATTAATTACTTAAAGTTTGCATAGAAAATGTTCATAGATTGATGGTTTATGTCATGGGAACACGCTGTCTAGCCGGCTGCTCAGTGTGACCGCGTGGAAAAAGCCATAATTGAAATGACTTGATTTTTCGAAATCTGTGGGTTTGATTTGCCTGAAATTAATTCACAAAACAGCTATAATTATGCCCCTTCGAATGCGATACCGTGCAAGTTGGCACAACCTCTGTGAGAGCTGTATTAATTACTTAAAGTTTGCATGGAAAATGTATGGGTATTTACATGGTTGATGTCATGGCTGTATGGGTTCTCGGTGGCGCCGTCAGCGGGAAACGGCCAATTTCAAAATTTGACTATTTAACCCCCACACTGTAAATCAATTTTCTCGAAAACTGTGGGTTTAATTTTCATGAAATTTTCACAAAACGTTCTTACGAGCATCCCCAATCTGCCCATGTACCGTGCATGTTGGCACAACCTCTATGAGTGGAGCTGCAGACAAACTAACTTTTCGCCCCCTTTTTTGTATGGGGAAAATCCGAGGTTGGTTCACTGTTAGGCGTTTTACCCAAAATCTGTCGGTTTGATTTTGATGAAACTTTCAGACAAGGAGCTTGAATTAACGCTTAATAACCTGGTTTAGCGTGCATATTGGCACAACCTCTGTGAGGGGAGCAGTTAACCAAATGGTGGATACCCGATTTTTCGAATGCATTTTTGAAACCCTTGCAGACGTCGGATTTGGCCCCAACCTATATAGATCGATAGATATTTTAATTCTAAACAATTTAGCATCAAACATTTTTCAATTCGGCCCCCAAATAGCGAGAAAATTAAAAAATAAAAATGGCCCCAGTGTTTTTAAATTCCACCGTTCCACTTTCGTTGCAACTGGTCGACGCTATTTTGACGCACATTGACATAAACCATCAATATCGGGGGTGTCACAGAAACCGGGGACGGTTGGTTTAGAAACCAACCGATCAAAACCGTTGGTGTCACAGAAATTCGGGAGATTTCCTTTTTTCGGAAAATTTACCGAAAAACGACCAGGGCTGGATAAATACACTAAATATCGAATATTCAATAATTATCGAATTTTATTTGACTTATTTTGATTATTTTCGAATACGTATTAAACTTAATATATGTTTTTCTTGCAAAATTACAAAAAAGTATACTCGTTTAAAGCGCATATTGTGCAAAATAAAAGACAAAATGAATGATTTGAATTACCCGCCAGGCTACATATTTTAGCCCTGGACAGCTGTTTGAAGCGGCTACGTTGGCTTATTTACATTTATAAGTTGGCAACAATTTTAAAAGAGAACCAAAATGTAGTACTTGGAGTACTACATGGAGTACTTGCAAAGACAGAATCTGCGAGAAGCTAGGATTTAGAGGAGAATCCTTAGAAGCGGTTTTACATGGTAGTCCATGGGGATTTAACTCATTGGCCAGGTCCTCCCAAGCATTGGTCACAAGAACGGGTTCGCCCCGAGTAAATCCTTTGGCAATGTCGATATTATCGCGAATGAATCGCAAGAATATGGCGTCTTGCGCTGGTGACCTATGTTTACCCCTGAAAATGAGCAAGTTTAGTTTAAATTAATAATAAACAAAAATTGTTTACTTTTACGTACATGTTTTCTTGTTATTCACAGCTGGCGTCTTATCCGGCAAAAAATAGGCCAATTTTCACGACAGCTGCCAACTTTTTGCAAAGGCGGCATGTTTTTTATTATTTTCTCAATAACTACAACTGCTTTTAACATGCAATTTTTACCAGAAATAAGTTTTATTTTTAACTACAATTCTAAATACGTTTGAATAAATAATTCGTTAACACAACATTTCGATAACTACTCCGAAATTTGGTATTTTAAAGTTCGATATAATTGGTAACACTGTCAGGTTGGACGGTTTGCCGACGGTTTTATTTTAGCTAATTTTTTCGAGAGGTTTTATAAAAAGCATATTTTTACATATATTATATAACCCAAAGTAAATATAAAAATTGTAGTATGCAGATTGTTCATATAATTCATTAGAGTTGTCTTAATTAAAGTCATATTTTTGGAAAACAGTTGTAAGTTGGTTAATTTTATCAAAACGTCCGGCAAAATACGGGGAATTTAGAAACCGTCAAAAATGACGTCTGTGACACCGAGATTTGCTTTTGGGGGAAATTTGGTTGGAAGAGATTTCTGTGACACCCCCGATTATGCTATTTATTGTATTATTCTACAATAAGTTTAGAAGAATTTTTAGAATTTTCCGCCAGTTTAACAGTTTTGTTAATGTTGAGTTGAATAACTGCTCTTCAAGTCAGCTGTTCCTGGATGGTGGATGTGCACTGTGAAAACACAAGTTTCACATTTTTCAAAAATCCTAACCGTTTCACACGGATGGACTCTATGGGAAAAGGCTATTACAAAATAAAGGGCTTTATACACTCTGCACACAACCGTTTAAAATCGCTGAAGCTAAAAAAGCTGATCGGCATGCCGAAGACTGCTGCTATAAGGAATGGCGCAGGAACAAGAAGTCTTCTAACGGCTCGGAATTCAAAAAAATATCTCATCGTGAAAAGAGGTATAACTATTTATACCCGTTACTCATAGAGTAAAAGGGTATATTGTATTCGTGCAAAAGTATGTAACAGCTAGAAGGAAGCGTTTCCGACCCCATAAAGTATATATATTCTTGATCAGAATCACTAGCCGAGTCGATCTAGCCATGTCTGTCTGTCCGTCTGTCTGTCTGTCTGTCTGTCTGTCTGTCTGTATGAACGCTGAGATTTCGGAAACTAAAAAGCTAGAAGATTGGCATTTTGCATGCAGATTCTAGGAGTTCCTACGCAGCGCAAGTTTATTTCAAAAAGGTGCCACGCCCACTCTAACGCCCACAATAGCTTATCAACGATTTTAAAAATTTAAATATTTTCGAAATGTAGGAGTGCAGTTTTGTTGTGTTTATCAATACCTATCGAAATGTAGAAGAAATTTTTTAAATCGGACCATTCGTTAAAAAGTTATGCCTGATCAAAGTTTTATCTCCATCTCCCTCGCACTACCTTTAGCTGAGTTACGATTATTAGATAGTCGGGACACCAACACAACTACAGCGTTCGCACTCCCTTTAGCTGAGTGACGTGTATTAGATAGTCAGGACACCAACCCGACTATAGCGTTCTGTCTTGTTTTTTTATGGCATGAGCAACCTCCAGCTTACACCGTCTGCACACACGATTTCGGGGGGTTGTTGGAGCCGATCTGTGGGAACACAGTTCCGCTTAAATTTGCAACAGCGATTGTGTTCCCTTTTCCTTTTTTTATAGCCTCTTCCCATAGAGTCCATCCGTGTGAAACGGTTGGGATTTTTGACGAATGTGAAACTCGTGTTCCCACAGAACTCCATCCACCATCTACCATCCGATAACAGCTGACTTAAGAGCAGTTGCACAACTCAACATTGACGAAGGGGGATTTCAACTCGTCAAAACTGGCGTAAAATTGCGTTTTCCTAAACTTATTGTAAAATAATGTAATAAATAGCATAAGATAATAGTTTAAAACATATCTGAGCTTTTATAACAAATTCTATAACGATTATGCATACATATTGCTGACTGGGGGAGAGCCTAAGCTCCCGTACCCCAGACTCCGCTCTTACTACGCCTCTGTCTAGCCAATATTAATGTGTAAAATTTGTAAACAAAACCATGTAGGTCGTACTTGCCGATATATCGATATAGATTTTGGTTTATGTCATGGCTCCGCACGCTGTCCTGCTTGTTGGACAGTGTCACCGCGTGAAAAAAAAGCCATAATTGAAAAGACTTGATTTTCTCGAAATCTGTGGGTTTGATTTCGTTGTAATTAATGCAGAAATTACTTAAAAACATGCCCTTTCTGTTGATATACCGTGCAAGTTGGCACAACCTCTGTGAGAGCTGTATAAATTACTTAAAGTTTGCATAGAAAACATGGCTTCGTACGCTGTCTCGCTGGCTGGATAGTGTGAAAGCCCTAATTTAAATAACTTGAAATCTCGAAATCTGTGGGTTTGATTTCGCTGTAATTAATGCAGAAATTACTTAAAAACATGCCCTTTCTGTTGATATACCGTGCAAGTTGGCACAACCTCTGTGAGAGCTGTATTAATTACTTAAAGTTTGCATAGAAAATGTTCATAGATTGATGGTTTATGTCATGGGAACCCGCTGTCTAGCCGGCTGCCATAATTGAAATGACTTGATTTTTCGAAATCTGTGGGTTTGATTTGCCTGAAATTAATTCAGAAATGACTTAAAATTATGCTCCTTCTATTAATATACCGTGCAAGTTGGCACAACCTCTGTGAGAGCTGTATTAATTACTTAAAGTTTGCATGGAAAATGTATGGGTATTTACATGGTTGATGTCATGGCTGTATGGGTTCTCGGTGGCGCCGTCAGCGGGAAACGGCCAATTTCAAAATTTGACTATTTAACCCCCACACTGTAAATCAATTTTCTCGAAAACTGTGGGTTTAATTTTCATGAAATTTTTACAAAACGTTCTTACGAGCATCCCCAATCTGCCCATGTACCGTGCATGTTGGCACAACCTCTATGAGTGGAGCTGCAGACAAACTAACTTTTCGCCCCCTTTTTTGTATGGGGAAAATCCGAGGTTGGTTCACTGTTAGGCGTTTTACCCAAAATCTGTGGGTTTGATTTTGATGAAACTTTCAGACAAGGAGCTTGAATTAACGCTTAATAACCTGGTTTAGCGTGCATATTGGCACAACCTCTGTGAGGGGAGCAGTTAACCAAATGGTGGATACCCGATTTTTCGAATGCATTTTTGAAACCCTTGCAGACGTCGGATTTGGCCCCAACCTATATAGATCGATAGATATTTTAATTCTAAACAATTTAGCATCAAACATTTTTCAATTCGGCCCCCAAATAGCGAGAAAATTAAAAAATAAAAATGGCCCCAGTGTTCCAAATTCCACCGTTCCACTTTCGTTGCTAACTGGTCGACGCTATTTTGACGCACATTGACATAAACCATCAATATCGGGGGTGTCACAGAAACCGGGGACGGTTGGTTTAGAAACCAACCGATCAAAACCGTTGGTGTCACAGAAATTCGGGAGATTTCCTTTTTTCGGAAAATTTACCGAAAAACGACCAGGGCTGGATAAATACACTAAATATCGAATATTCAATAATTATCGAATTTTATTTGACTTATTTTGATTATTTTCGAATACGTATTAAACTTAATATATGTTTTTCTTGCAAAATTACAAAAAAAGTATACTCGTTTAAAGCGCATATTGTGCAAAATAAAAGAAAAAATGAATGATTTGAATTACCCGCCAGGCTACATATTTTAGCCCTGGACAGCTGTTTGAAGCGGCTACGTTGGCTTATTTACATTTATAAGTTGGCAACAATTTTAAAAGAGAACCAAAATGTAGTACTTGGAGTACTACATGGAGTACTTGCAAAGACAGAATCTGCGAGAAGCTAGGATTTAGAGGAGAATCCTTAGAAGCGGTTTTACATGGTAGTCCATGGGGATTTAACTCATTGGCCAGGTCCTCCCAAGCATTGGTCACAAGAACGGGTTCGCCCCGAGTAAATCCTTTGGCAATGTCGATATTATCGCGAATGAATCGCAAGAATATGGCGTCTTGCGCTGGTGACCTATGTTTACCCCTGAAAATGAGCAAGTTTAGTTTAAATTAATAATAAACAAAAATTGTTTACTTTTACGTACATGTTTTCTTGTTATTCACAGCTGGCGTCTTATCCGGCAAAAAATAGGCCAATTTTCACGACAGCTGCCAACTTTTTGCAAAGGCGGCATGTTTTTTATTATTTTCTCAATAACTACAACTGCTTTTAACATGCAATTTTTACCAGAAATAAGTTTTATTTTTAACTACAATTCTAAATACGTTTGAATAAATAATTCGTTAACACAACATTTCGATAACTACTCCGAAATTTGGTATTTTAAAGTTCGATATAATTGGTAACACTGTCAGGTTGGACGGTTTGCCGACGGTTTTATTTTAGCTAATTTTTTCGAGAGGTTTTATAAAAAGCATATTTTTACATATATTATATAACCCAAAGTAAATATAAAAATTGTAGTATGCAGATTGTTCATATAATTCATTAGAGTTGTCTTAATTAAAGTCATATTTTTGGAAAACAGTTGTAAGTTGGTTAATTTTATCAAAACGTCCGGCAAAATACGGGGAATTTAGAAACCGTCAAAAATGACGTCTGTGACACCGAGATTTGCTTTTGGGGGAAATTTGGTTGGAAGAGATTTCTGTGACACCCCCGATTATGCTATTTATTGTATTATTCTACAATAAGTTTAGAAGAATTTTTAGAATTTTCCGCCAGTTTAACAGTTTTGTTAATGTTGAGTTGAATAACTGCTCTTCAAGTCAGCTGTTCCTGGATGGTGGATGTGCACTGTGAAAACACAAGTTTCACATTTTTCAAAAATCCTAACCGTTTCACACGGATGGACTCTATGGGAAAAGGCTATTACAAAATAAAGGGCTTTATACACTCTGCACACAACCGTTTAAAATCGCTGAAGCTAAAAAAGCTGATCGGCATGCCGAAGACTGCTGCTATAAGGAATGGCGCAGGAACAAGAAGTCTTCTAACGGCTCGGAATTCAAAAAAATATCTCATCGTGAAAAGAGGTATAACTATTTATACCCGTTACTCATAGAGTAAAAGGGTATATTGTATTCGTGCAAAAGTATGTAACAGCTAGAAGGAAGCGTTTCCGACCCCATAAAGTATATATATTCTTGATCAGAATCACTAGCCGAGTCGATCTAGCCATGTCTGTCTGTCCGTCTGTCTGTCTGTCTGTCTGTCTGTCTGTCTGTATGAACGCTGAGATTTCGGAAACTAAAAAAGCTAGAAGATTGGCATTTTGCATGCAGATTCTAGGAGTTCCTACGCAGCGCAAGTTTATTTCAAAAAGGTGCCACGCCCACTCTAACGCCCACAATAGCTTATCAACGATTTTAAAAATTTAAATATTTTCGAAATGTAGGAGTGCAGTTTTGTTGTGTTTATCAATACCTATCGAAATGTAGAAGAAATTTTTTAAATCGGACCATTCGTTAAAAAGTTATGCCTGATCAAAGTTTTATCTCCATCTCCCTCGCACTACCTTTAGCTGAGTTACGATTATTAGATAGTCGGGACACCAACACAACTACAGCGTTCGCACTCCCTTTAGCTGAGTGACGTGTATTAGATAGTCAGGACACCAACCCGACTATAGCGTTCTGTCTTGTTTTTTTATGGCATGAGCAACCTCCAGCTTACACCGTCTGCACACACGATTTCGGGGGTTGTTGGAGCCGATCTGTGGGAACACAGTTCCGCTTAAATTTGCAACAGCGATTGTGTTCCCTTTTCCTTTTTTTATAGCCTCTTCCCATAGAGTCCATCCGTGTGAAACGGTTGGGATTTTTGACGAATGTGAAACTCGTGTTCCCACAGAACTCCATCCACCATCTACCATCCGATAACAGCTGACTTAAGAGCAGTTGCACAACTCAACATTGACGAAGGGGGATTTCAACTCGTCAAAACTGGCGTAAAATTGCGTTTTCCTAAACTTATTGTAAAATAATGTAATAAATAGCATAAGATAATAGTTTAAAACATATCTGAGCTTTTATAACAAATTCTATAACGATTATGCATACATATTGCTGACTGGGGGAGAGCCTAAGCTCCCGTACCCCAGACTCCGCTCTTACTACGCCTCTGTCTAGCCAATATTAATGTGTAAAATTTGTAAACAAAACCAAATTTGTGCTGTTTTGGTAATTTATAGCAACTTTGGAGCTTTATAGGAGTACAGAGTACACTTTTAATTAATATTTGTTAGTATTTACGAATTGCAGAACATATTCTGAGACTTCGCTGCAAACATTGATGTTTTCGTTTGCAGAACAGCTTACATTTTGGCCCACACATAGCAACTTGTTAACGAATGCTTTTCCGCTCATAATAAACTACAAATAATTCAACAATAGCCAAAAAACAATGAACTTGAGCATTATTTAATTTTTTCCCGCCATTGATTTGATTTGTTCTCGTAGTCAAGAAGAAGAATTCAGAGTTGCAGCGAAAAAACTAACTATCGCATAAAAGAGCCCGTCAAAGTCCGTCAAAATTGGATGGCGGACTAACTGGGAAATTTTCGGAACGGCAAAACCTTACGGACCATCCGTTCAACGGATGGTAGATGGTGGATGGAGCTCTGTGGGAAGACCCTATAAATCAACAATTTTAGGAGATGGATGCGCCTAAAAAATGATAAAAGGAGTAGAAATGTGTATAAAGTTTTGGATCAACCGTTGCTAGGTTGGCAAAAATCCTATAACTGGCACCCTCGTGGAGTGCTCCAGTGTGGTAATAGTGCTCCAGTGTCCCTCGGGACGGTACCAGCTAAGATCTGGGATTCCCAGTATGGGGCGGAGCTTTTTCCATAGCAATGCCACAGGCTTCAGCGATCTCTTATCATGGCTAAGGTGAAAGGCTGGATCAAGGTGTCATGCGACCCGTGACGATGATCAACCTGGCTGGGGGCCCTTTAAAAATAGCCCAGTCGCAAACGGAGCATCCGGATACCTGGCGCCCTCCGGATTAGCCAGCCTTACCTCCCGCATCGCGGACCACTCTTTCTCCGCCACTTGTGGGAACAAATATGAACCAAGATAACAAAAGAAAAAAAAATCCGGCGAGGACCGAGGGTCCTAGGTCAACGGGCAAGACAGAGGTTATCGAACCTAAAGTCAACCCAACGGCAGTCACTGCTAATGGAGGAATGACAGAGCTCACTGGAGCTAAGGTAAACTCCACCCCGGCGAAACAGCAGCCAACTGGGCTAAATCGCCCCATGATCAGAGGCAAGGTGGTGACCGAGTCTAACACTCCTATCACATCGAGCGACCAGCAAGGTGCTACTACAAGCGCAGCTGCAGCTCAGTCGGCTGCAGGGGTGAAGGGAAGGTCTTCCGCAAGCAAGGCCAAGGTGGACAGGTACGAGGAGAGGAAATCCGCCGCGGCCATCCTTGAAAGACAGGAAAAGAGCAACATCACCACCCTCTCAGCGGAGTGGTTAAAGAAAGTGCATTGGGCTAAGTCTGTGCTGCCCAATTTCGTACTGGAGAGACCGAAGGAGGACCCTGAAAATACTAAATCTCAGGAAAGTGCGGCTCAAAATGCCCCGAAGAAAATTCTCACGCACGTGCCAGTCGCGGCAAACAAAAGCTTCGCAGAAATGGCCAAGGATAAGATCCTTCTACGAGTGCTGGACCAAGGCGACACGGAAGGAAGAATACCAAGGAACCAGTGGAAGTGGGTTGAGGCAGCACTGGCTGTACATTGCTTCGAGGTGCTGGAAGCGTCCCCCACCAATCCGCAAAGATGCAGGGTGGTACCAGGGTAACGTCAAGGTGATGGCGTACGAAGGGTCGCTGTTGACTGGAAGGACATTCCGAGTAGGCCAAGAGCCGTCATATGGATGCCGTCCACCTTTATTGAGCCGGAGAAGATCCTCTCTATGCTGCAGAGATGCAATCCTAGGCTGCCGTCCTCCGACTGGAAGGTGGCACCCATACTGCGCTATCCTCAAACTCGACGATAGTAAACAACAGCCGCAAATATGTTCAAGAGATGGCATAGCAGTTCGTTATCTCCCTAATCTGTGTGCCAGGGCACCAAAATATTGAGGGGAACGAAATAGCTGATGAACTGGCCAGACGCGGTACTACCACAGTTCTCCTTCCAGACAATGAGGACATCCATATGCCCCTAGCCACTTTTAAGCTAAGGACAAGGGAAGTTTTCAAATCCCTTGAACTAGAAATGTAGAACAATTGACGCCAAACGCACAAAAAGGCTTTTCAGGTATGATCGCACACAGTGCTCAGCTGTGCTTAAAGCAATTACAGGCCACTGGCTCGTAGGAGCCCACGCAGCCCGACTAAACGTCCTCAACAACGACTTTTGCAGAAGTTGCAAAAACGAGGAAGAAGTAGAATCAGTAGAGCACTTTTTCTGCTCCTGTGTGGCCCTAATCAAGCGCAGGAAAAAGTAGGGGAGAATAGGAATAATAGGAGGAAAAGTTTGGTTAGACATGGAAGCTATAAATAAAGAGCCTTTGGAATGAGACTGGTATCATGGAAAGGCTGTTCTTTTAACTATAACTTTTTCATACATCATTTTGAAATCAATTGCAAAGCCTTCGAGGAACGTTGCAAAATGTCAACATACTTTTTAAATTGGGTAGCCCCAGTACCGGGGTAATAACAGTACATTACAAAAAGTACATTTGTTGTGGTTCTTTTTCTAACCTTTCTTTGTTTTTAAAAATGCGGTTATAGCTCTTTGACGCGGAGGTCCATATTTTTGTAAGTTTATTTTTTTTCTTCCTTGATTTCTATTATTCCATTATTCCTTAAAAATTTCGCGCTGTCAAATTTTAGTTTTGCCGCCCTTAACCGCGACTTAGGCCATTTTGCTCATCAAACTCTCGCTTACAAATTCGACCATGAACGCAATCAACACTGCGACCATGACCAATAGTTGACAAATAAAGACCAAGACCAGAAGGAATGTTTGAAGTTTTGCTAAATACCACGAAGATTGAAGACCAACAAATTATTAAGTTAGAGAAACGCATTGGGCATTAAATTTCCCTTCAGAAAATAAATATTTCAAAAAATCTCGCGAGCGATCAATGTCCAATAGTGTCCCGAACAGAATAAGACTATTTTCACTAAATTGACATTGACGGAAATTGGTTCGTAATTTCTTCAACTGATGGCTCTTAAAGCTTAAATTTTTAATGCAGCCCTCTGGTGTGCTAAATAACCTTCAGTAAACACGTCGCGCAATTTAAACGAGCCGTTTGGTCGCTAGGGCCACATACTATTGTGCCCCTTTTACTATTTGAGCCCCCTTCTCCTCTATATAGGAGAATATAGCTGAACAAGCAGCTGTCCCCCCGAATAAAATAGCACGTTTCATAAGAGAAACAGGCTGGGTCTCTTTCTAACTTCGTGGTAAAAGGGTACTAATGATCCATTGCGGTTCCAATGGGCCAGTGATGGCCTAAGTGGGCTTACCTTGTGTCAGCCGTCGCGCTAACCTAACCTGCTATGTCTTGTCAAGAAGTATTTTGGTCATTCCCTAAAAAAAGGCATAGAAATATTCCTTTTCACAATGAAATCTTTTTCAGAGTTCCGTGCCGTTGCAAGCCTATTTGGTTGCCCCAACAACCATTATATATCATATTCCCATAGCTTTGTTATGGAACTGCCAAGATGGATTCTCCCGGGACAGCACCGGCTAGCTCCGGAATTCTCAGGGCGGAGTACCCCCGATGTCCCACAGTTCCGGAACACTAAATATCGATAACTATCGACGTCTCACTGTACATACATTAACACATCTCTAACAACAAAACGTAAACAAGGCTAAGACTTACAATTTGCGGATAATTTGACGGAAAATGTGGCATTAGATGTGGCTGCCACAGCGCACCCACCCTTCCTGTGGTGCCCCGAGGGATGCAAGGGAGGCACCACCCATAGTAAACGGCCGGAATCCCCTCCAGGCGGTCTACGACCGGCCCATCTCCCCCAACAGGTAAGTGGCTCACACAATCATTTTCATTTACGTATTACATTTAATAATTAACAATAAGTTTCGAGTTTGACATAATTATTGTGGTCCTAGTATTTACTTATCTATCTTCCTTTCAGCCTTCAATACCAAAGCTGGCCGCCGTCTTTAAATTTATGCGGTCAAAGCAGAGAAGTTAATCCTCCCGGAAAAGACTACAGGCGCCGCGGATAAATGCTCCACCACTCATGTATTGGCGGAGCTCACATTGAGACGAGGCGCACAAAAAGGACACCAACAATTCGTGTGTCGGGTCACCTAATCCTGAGGAGCTCCTGGGGAATAGAAGGGACAGGCCAAGGTAAGTAAATCGCGCTGTAAACCTCCCCGCCGAAAACTAAAACTCGCGACCTTTCTTACAGGCAATAACGAGGACAAACCACGGTTTTCGGGTCTAAATCCGGATAAATTTACAGGGTAAAAAGGAAAGTATATAAACTAAATAATAACTGCATATATGTACATGTAACTCGAAAGTTATGACTTTCTAGCAACTTCTGGGCCGGACACTGATGTGGTTACACTCCGGACGAGGACTTTGCCGCCAGATCTCAGCGGCAATCGAGGCCTAGAGGCGGAGGAACAATGGTGGCTCAATAAAATGGCGTGGCTCTCAACGTGGTGAGCTGCCGGCCAGGTGACCACAAATCATGTGGGACGCAAGAGCTCGGAACGGACTCACCGAGGAATGTGGTACGTCGTCGGTGGCGTCCAGGTAAGCGAGGTGAACGGTTCCAGGGTTTCTTATGTGGATCGCACGGCTCCCGTGGTATCACCACAACATGGCTTTTAAGTAAGCCGAAGGTGTAGAGGTTATCTCCAAGAAGGTTATGGCCAAAACTGATGTCCTCCACAAAAAATCGTTGCCGGGGCCCTTTTGACGGGTTCCCGGATATCTTTCTAAAACACATACACTCGTAAATAAACAGAATTTAATTAGTGATTAAACACTAACTCACTTTCTAAATTTAATCCTCGAGCGCGGTTTTAAATGGATCATTCGGATCCGCAATATGGCAGCTACTGACTTGCAGTTTGGCCTACCTTTCTTGCTTCGCCATTTTCTACCTTTGTGCTCTCAAATGTGGGTGATTGGACGATCCAAACCCAGTTAAGAGAATCCCCAGAGCGAACCGGGATTCACTTAAAAAGCTAGATCGCCCAATGACCAACAAAAGTGGGCGCCACTACGTTCTGGGGTTACCCTTCCTAAGCTATCGATAGCTCCCCTGCCTCGATTTCTATCTTCTTCTAGCCGGTTCCAACTTGAAATGCAAACCCCACCAAAGGATTTTCAGAGACGCCACCGGATTTGAAGCCACTCGACGAAATCATTGGTAGCATTTGGATCCTTTTCTGGTGTTACCTGGACAATTACGCCATTTGCAGTTCCATACGGCGCCCAACGCGGGGCCCAAGCTTGCCGGGAAGTATACTGACATCATCATTCTTTGCTCTCGTTTACTTAGTTCCTTTTTCCAGATCATACCCGGATATCCTTGGCGTGGTAAACTCCGAGATGGCGTCCTTGCAGGTCTTCCAGTTCGTAGGCATTGTTGCCGACGACTTTCACCACTCGAGCCTTAAGGAATTTCCTTGCGAACTTGGCGTTAAACGACTTGCCAAAGTCACTGAGGACGAAGTTGCGGCGATACACCTCCTGACCTGGCTTGGCCAAAAAGTTTCGAGCCCGTTGGTCATACCGCTGGCGGCTTCGGTCGTACGCTGTCTCCAGATTCTTTCGGACCTTTTCCTGGATCACTCGGAGTTTATCCGCTGTCTTCATTCCTGCCATCTCGTGGTCACTCAAGGACTTTAGCTTCCTCGCTAACCTATTTGTAAAATACCTCGTGGATGATGAACTCGACGACATTCGAGGCGGTAGCTTCCTTCATGGCCTTCAGGAACACGAATTTGGAGAAATGGTCAACCACGATGAAAATACAGGCATGACCTTTCGTGGACCTCGGATATTTCCCCAAGAAATCGATATAAAGCTTTTGGAATGGCTGTTCCGTCTGGACTCTTTCTCCAATACCGACCTGCATCCGGAAATTTGGCGCTTTCGTCTCCTTGCAGACATCACATCCACGTACAAACTCGCGGACTTGTAGAGCCATGCCTGGCCAGTAGAACTGCCGTCGGAGGATTTCCAGAGTCTTTACCATTCCTCCATGAGCTGATATTGGGTCTGTATGCGCACGCTCGATTATGCTGTGGGTCAGACTCTGTGGGATCCACAGTTTCCACCTCATCGACCAGATTTGCGGGAGAAACTCTCTTGAAGATGAGACCATCGTCGATCTTCAGGTCCGGTAAGTTTTCCAAATTACTCTCCACATCCTTTACTAATTCAAGGTAATCTTCTCCCGCGAACTCGGTGGTTTCGAAACCCAACAACTCCGTCGGATCCACCACTAGCTCCTCTACACACCGTGAAAGGGTGTCTGCCACGACGTTCTCGCTTCCTTTCCTGTGCTCGAAGTTGAAGTGGAATCCTTGAAGCTGCAGTGACCACCTCGCCAACCGTCCCGATAGATCCTTCATGGACATGAGCCACTTCAGGCTGGCATGTTCGGTGATGCAGGTAAATGGCATCCCTTCGACGTACGGCCTAAACTTGCGAATGGCCATGAGCCCTGCGAGACACTCTTTCTCGGTTACGGTAAAGTTAACCTGATGCCTATTCATCTTGGCCGAGAAAAAGGCAATCGGCTGCTCTTGTCCGTCGTCGTCTCGCTGGAAAAGCACCGCCCGACTCCGACGTGTGAAGCATCACACTGACTGAAGAAACGCATCTGGAAGTCCGCATGCACCAGGACTGGTGCAGTCGTTAACGCCATCTTCAAGGACTCTACGGCTAGCTGGGCCTCTGGACTCAATGAAAACTTAGAGTTTCCAGTTTTCTTCAGCGATTCGGTGAGCGGGGCGGCCAACGTCGCGAAGTTCTTTATGAACCGGCGGTACCATCCAGCAGTCCCAAGAAACGCTCTCACCTCCTTCATTGATTTAGGCTCCGGCATCCTCCTGATTGCGGCTACTCGTCCTGGATCCATCCGTAGACGACCTCCACCAACGATAAAACCCAGGTATGTCAATGATTTGAAGCAAAACTTGGACTTGCTCATACCGATTGTTAAACCCGCTGCTTTCAGGCATTCTGCGACTCGACGAAGGTATTTGAAATGTGTCTGGATATCTGGAGCCAGTATCAACAGATCATCCAGGTATACGAAGACGTTCGAACGGATCTCAGCTGGTATCACTCGGTCCATGAGTCTCACCAACCGCTGCGCCGCGTTGCAGAGTCCGAAGGGCATCACCCGGAACTGGTAGAGAGGTCGACCAGGAACCGTAAAGGCCGTCAGCTCCTTGCTTTTCGGGTCCAACTCGATCTGCTAGAATGCGAACTTCAAATCTACACTGGAAATGTAAAAAGTCTGATCGATTCTGGACAGGATGCCGTCGATACTAGGCAGAGGGTAAGCGTCTTTGATGCGTGCGTCTAAGCAGAACCGATCCTTTCCAGGTTTCGACACTACCGTCGTCCGGTTGCTCCACGGGCTCTTGCTCTCCTCGATGACTCCGAGCGCTAGCATCTTGTCCACCTCATCTTCGACTACCTTCTGCTTCGCGGGCGACATGGGATACGGTCGATCCTTGAAGACCTTGGCTCCCTCAATCAGCTCGATCGTGTGCGTTTCCAGATTGGTCCTTCCCAGACCATCCTTCTCGAACGTGAGAAACACCTCCTGGATTTCCGCGAGCTGTCGTGCGTCGGCCTCGGATAAGGTCCAGGATTCGGGATCCAGCTTTTCTTCGCCGTCATCTTCCTGTTCGGCGTAGTGCTCCATGTCCCTAGCGTGGATTTCGTCTGCCCTCTTCACGCTTTTCGGGTCGCCGTGGCCTATCACTGCCGGAGCCAAACCAAACGCCTGCCAGAAGTCCACTACAAAATAGGCCTCCTGCTCCAGGTAAGGGATACATAGAACAGTATCCGCTTTGTCTGTCCTCTATACTCCACAGGTAGTTCGACGCGTCCCATAATCGACCGATCCTCTCCAGAAGCCGTTCGGACCACGGATAGAAATATCTGGACTGGCACTTCCAACACCGCCAATAGCTCTCTTCCACCTTTTCCCAACAGACTGACACTCGCTCCAGCGTCTAACGATCCTGTCAGCTGTTGGGTCAGGATCCGGACTTCAGCGAATGGTCGAGGGTCTCCCGTTCCACTGCGCGTCACAGCGGCAACCACTTCCCGCCTTTTCGATAGTCTCTTCCGGAATCGACTCCTGGCCGTCTGTACTTTCCGAGACACCAATCTCATCCCGCTCAATTGGAGCTCAGAGAAGATCCTGTTCCTGACCTCCATGTATTTACGTATGCTTTCTTCGTAAGGTAAATACTTTAACATTGACTTAAAGCTATCCTTATTATTTAAACATTTATCTACACTTAGGACGTTTACTTCCTCACGGGACTCTTCTCTGGGCGTATCCTTCCCGCCTTCGGATCGCCCAGCCGACCGTTTTCCCCGAAGTCCGGACATTTCTAAGTGATCACTCCCGGCTTTCCGCGTAAAAAGCAGAAGAGGCTGCGCTGCGTCGACGGACAATGCCGGTACCCATGATCCAGGGCTCCGCAGTTCCAGCATCCAGCCCGGAACGGATTCTTGGTCCTCGCCCGCAGCCCATCCACCTCCATCCCATTCGGATCTTCCTCCGTCTCCGAAAGCACGGCCTCGCTCACCCTTGGTTTATCGCCGGGACCAAAACGCGATTGTTGCCCGTACGTGGCGCGTCCACGTCGTCCGAAGTTTCGTTCGACCTCGATGCTCTCGTCCCGCAGCTCGTCCACCGTGAGTAGGTCCATGGCATAGACGAACCTGGCGATGCCTTCTCTTAAGCCCTTTTTCACGATTTTTACCAACTGTCGCTAGGACAGTGGTTTTTTTAGGCGAGAGGCCAGCTGCTGCATAACGTGGACATAATCCACGGCACCTTCCCCGGGCTGCTGCTCCCGCTGCAGGAGATCGTGCATCCTCTCATGCTCGGTTTGGCGTCCTCGGAACCGGTCCATGAGCGAGGTACGTAACTGCGACCACCGATCCACCCGGCTGTGACGCACTAGGACCCAGTACCACTCTCGGGCTCGTCCCTGGAGCAGCACGTGAATGTGCCTGAGCACCTCCGCCCACGAGCACTGATACTGCCTCTGCAGGAACTCCACTCGGAACACGAAGTCCTCCACTGAGTTGCGGTCGTCCTCGCCGTCGAAGGATACGCCCCACCGATCTATCCGGACCTTTTGGCTGCCATGCTCCTGTCCCACGTTGGCATACAGACGCGGTTCCTCTCGGAAATCGACCGTTCGGCGATCCTCGATATGCGGACTCTGTAAACCGGCAGTGTTTCGCCAAGGAACGAGTCCTGGACTGCTGCTGTCGAGGCTAGGTGAATCCCACGTCCTTCTAGGCGGCTTTGGTGGAACGGCTAACGACGGTGGCCTCTGATTGCCGGCAGTTGCCGACCGATGGTCCTTGGGAACCGCTCCTCGCGGATCCTGTCCAGGAAACCTTGGAGCTGGCATCTCCGTCCGCTGCTGTCCCTGATCCGGAGAGTCTCCCTGTGGAAGCTGGGGCCGTTGACCAACGGGCCGTAACACCTCGTCCATCAGCTTCATCATTTCCAGGAAACCCTCCCGGATCTCGTCCCGCAAAGCCTGGCTGATGCCGGATTCCTGGGACCTGCGGTGAGTCTCCGCTGCCTGGGCCAAAGTGACGTTAACGGCCGACTGGGCAGCCGAATCCACGACGTGCGCGCGGACCCTGTCCTCGTGGTCTTCTTTCCTCTGCAGCAGTTCGTCCGCCGCCGAGCCAATCCCTCCGAAGTCCATCTTCGGCGGAGGTTCCTGGTCCATTCGGAACTCCTGTCCCAGCGTCTCTCTCAGACGGCCTTGCGGAGTCTTCGGCAACCCCATGGAGATACGCGGTGGTCCACCTCCGGCAGCGCCCTCGTCCTCCAAGGACCATAGTGCCTCGTCATCCCCGGCTAAAGGATCCGCCGACCGAAGCCCATACCCGTGCTTATTCCCTACGTTGCTACCATTCGGCATGTTTTACAAAAACACAACCTAACACCTAAAAACCAAAACTAAACACGCCAAAATGCCTACGACCAAAACAATAATAAATAAATAACCAAGTAATAATTTATATAACTGGCACGAGAAGCAACAAATGATAATATAAATAAATATGTATTGAAATAAATAGTAATAAATAAATAAATATGCGTGAAAATAAATAATAATATAAATAAATATTTTGGAAATAGATGTACCTGAAGCAACATGCAATCCGTACCTGAATACTCAACCCCTCTGTGATACTAGTTTTAGCTTTACATGTATAAATCAAAGTGATGTCCTAGCTAGTATTCTGCATGTCAAGTCCAATGCTGTAGGTCTCGATAATATGTGTCCAAAATTTGTAAAGCTTTTGCTCCCCTTAATGTTGCCCCATGTCACATATATTTTTAACACTGCTATTACTACGTCTTCATTTCCGACAACATGGAAAAACGCCAAAATATTCCCAATTCCCAAGCTAAACAATGACTTTAGGCCTATTTCAATATTACCTTTCCTATCAAAAGTCTTTGAAAATCTTATGTCCTCTCAGATTCAACTTTACTTAGCTAATAATTCCTTACTAAATGAAAAACAATCTGGATTCCGTAAGAAAAGGAGTTGTATTACTGCAATCACTAATATTGTAGAGGATATAAGACAAAAACTGGATGGAAACTGCGTAACGTTTCTAACGCTCCTTGACCATAGTAAGGCTTTTGATTCTGTGAATCATAATATTCTCATTACCAAGCTTAGAAACATGTTTCATTTCTCGACTAATGCGACGAAGCTTATTAGGTCGTACTTAACGAATAGATTTCAAGCGGTCGTCTCTCGGACGCAAGTTTCGTCCCTCCGGAACTTAACCAGGGGAGTGCCACAGGGATCTGTGCTAGGCCCTTTATTGTTTTCTATGTATGTCAATGATCTCCCCAGTATCCTGTCTGAGTGTGAAGTACATTTATATGCTGACGATGTCCAAATATATGTTAGTAGACCCGTAACCGAAATACATGCCTGTGTCCGTATAAGTAATAAAATGTTGTCACTCATTGAAATATGGGCAAAGGAAAATGGCTTGGGTATAAATCCGAAGAAATCGAAGTGTTTGGTAATTGGTAAAAAGCCAATTTCAACACTTTCACTTCAAAAATTATATATTAACCATACGCCAATAAGCTATGAAGTGAGTGCAGTTAATCTGGGGATAACATTTAACAATACTTTATCTTGGAGCAACCACATAGTCAAAGCGACAGGACGTACATATGCTCTGTTAAGAACATTTTCATATACCAAATCGTTCCTATCTGAGGAAGTTCGATTATTAATCGCTAAAGTTATCCTCATGCCCACTCTCTTTTATGGAATAGAAATTTTTGGACATTGTGATGCGCGGGATATGCGCACATTAAATATAGCTTTTAATTCAATTGCCCGTTATGTGTTTAACTTAAGACGTTTTGACCATGTATCACAATTGACATTTAAAATACTTGATCTTAATTTGACCTCCTGGATCGATCTTAGAACTTTAACATTCTTCCATAAAATAGTGACGAGTGGAGAACCAAATTATCTCTTTAATAAGCTTACCCCAGCAACATCCCAAAGAACCAAAAATTACATATGCCCTCGAGTACAAACACTGTGTTCGAGAAGGCAATTTTTCATAAATGGTATTAGGCTATGGAACAATCTACCGCACCAAATCAAAACAATTAGGAGCGCAACTCAATTTTATAATAAAGTTAAAGATAATTTAAAATCGCAATACTTATAAGTTTAAATAAAAATAACAATAAAATAATAATAATAAAAATATAAAAAAAAACTATATAATTATTAAAAAAAAAAATATAAAAAAAAATTAAAAATAATGTAATAGTAATTTGAAAACTACAAAATATTTGATGTTAGTAATTAAGTTAGTAAATGAGGAAAATTGTTTAAATATAATAGAAATAATAATTAGTTAAATATATCAACTCAATGTGACTAGCGCGATAATTATAAGTGTGCACTTGTAGCGCTGGGATATTAAATAAATAAATTAAATTAAATTAAAATTAAATAAATATGAAATAAATAATAATATAAATAAATAAGTGGATATATAATCAACAATACATATAATAAATAATTAATAAATATCTCAATAAATAAATAAATACCTCCTTCTCCTATATTCTGCCCCTACTAATTCGTTCTCTTCTTTCTTTCTTTTCCAGGTTTGAATCAGGGGAGGTGGAACCGGTCACCAGCCGGTGGACCCCGTGCCGAAAACTTTCCTGCGCATAATTTTCCGTCATATGTCCTGACACGCCGCTCGTCAACTGGACTGGCTATCAACCATTTACGCTGATAGTCGCCAGTTAAGGACATCGGCTGCTCGTTGAGTCCTGTATGCTTTGTTTTCGCGCGCATGTTTTGATTCTTAGGTCGAGGTGATCGTGCAGCGCGTGTCCATCACGGGTCACGATCACACATTTAAGTTTAAAACCGAGATGAAAAATCAAACACACCCACGAAACCAAAACAAAGGATCAACTTCTACTATAACACAAAAATCTCTACACAATGATTTAATAAATAACAAACTAAACCCTACGTAATTTATCACAGTTTTTAATCACAGTTTTTCATCACAGATTTAATTACAGTTTCCACTATCTGCGGATGCAAATCTTCTCCCTTCTGGGCCAAGATGCCACCCGCAGGTCGCCGCTGCATCTGCGATCTGTGACCAGGAGCACATTGCCTCAAAACTGGGCAAGCCTCCTGTCCTGCTCAAAACTCAAAATCCTCTTAATTTTCCATCCAGCCCACCACTTCCGAGGCAGTTGCATGCCACTTCCCGTTGCCCTGCAAGTCACCGGATGTGGAGGCTGAGAGGAACGGAAAAAGGTGAAAATTGTGAGAAGTCGTCGATAACTATCGACGTCTCACTGTACATATATCAACACATCTCTAACAACAAAACGTAAACAATTTGACGGAAAATGTGGCATTAGATGTGGCTGCCACAGCGCACCCACCCTTCCTGTGGTGCCCCGAGGGATGCAAGGGAGGCACCACCCTCACACAATCATTTTCATTCACGTATTACATTTAATCATTAACAATAAGTTTCGAGTTTGACAATATTATTGTGGTTTCAGCCTTCAGCTTTCAGCCTTCAATACCAAAGCTGGCCGCCGTCTTTAAATTTATGCGGTCAAAGCAGAGAAGTTAATCCTCCCGGAAAAGACTACAGGCGCCGCGGATAAATGCTCCACCACTCATGTATTGGCGGAGCTCACATTGAGACGAGGCGCACAAAAAGGACACCAACAATTCGTGTGTCGGGTCACCTAATCCTGAGGAGCTCCTGGGGAAAAGAAGGGACAGGCCAAGGTAAGTAAATCGCGCTGTAAACCTCCCCGCCGAAAACTAAAACTCGCGACCTTTCTTACAGGCAATAACGAGGACAAACCACGGTTTTCGGGTCTAAATCCGGATAAATTTACAAGGTAAAAAGGAAAGTATATAAACTAAATAATAACTGCGTATATGTACATGTAACTCGAAAGTTATGACTTTCTAGCAACTTCTGGGCCGGACACTGATGTGGTTACACCCCGGACGAGGACTTTGCCGCCAGATCTCAGCGGCAATCGAGGCCTAGAGGCGGAGGAACAATGGTGGCTCAATAAAATGGCGTGGCTCTCAATGTGGTGAGCTGCCGGCCAGGTGACCACAAATCATGTGGGACGCAAGAGCTCGGAACGGACTCACCGAGGAATGTGGTACGTCGTCGGTGGCGTCCAGGTAAGCGAGGTGAACGGTTCCAGGGTTTCTTATGTGGATCGCACGGCTCCCGTGGTATCACCACAACATGGCTTTTAAGTAAGCCGAAGGTGTAGAGGTTATCTCCAAGAAGGTTATGGCCAAAACTGATGTCCTCCACAAAAAATCGTTGCCGGGGCCCTTTTGACGGGTTCCCGGATATCTTTCTAAAACACATACACTCGTAAATAAACAGAATTTAATTAGTGATTAAACACTAATTCACTTTCTAAATTTAATCCTCAAGTTGCTATGTGTGGGCCAAAATGTAAGCTGTTCTGCGTACTAAAACATCAATGTTTGCAGCGAAGTCTCAAAATATGTTCTTCACTTCGTATATAATAACTAATATTAATTAAAAGTGTATCTACTCCTATAAAGTTCCAAAGTGGCTATAAATTACCAAAAGAGCACAAATTTGGGTTTGTTTACAAATTTTTCACATTAATATTGGCTAGACAGTACGGGAGGCAAGGGTCTCCCCCAGTCAGCAATATGTAAGCCAATTCGTTATAAGATATGTTATAAAAGCTCAGATATGTTTTTAACTTATATATTATGCTATTAATTATATTATTCTACAATAAATTTAGGAGAACGCAGTGTTACGCCAGTTTTGCCGAGTTAAAATCCCCCTTCGTCAATGTTGAGTTGAGCAACTGCTCTTAAAGTCAGCTGTTATTGGATGTGGATGTGGATGGAAACTCTATGGGAACACAAATTTCACATTTGTCAAAAATCCCAACCGATTCACACGGATAGACACTATGGGAAGAGGGTATTACTTATTTGTAACCCAGCAGCTGTGGCAGTTGCAATGGACACGTTCAACAGAACAACATGATAACTTATGTAAGAAAGTTTGTTCTGCTGAACGCTTATGATAAATTTCGACAATTTTCACTCAATTTAATATGTTCTTAACATAGGTCTTGAATCTCTTAATAGAGGGGATTCCCTAAACCTTTGAATTGCTGAATTGTTAAAAATTCAACAGGAAATTTCAGCAATCAAAGCAGGCCATCCACAGTCGAATTTGATCAACGAACATTATCGCGAACACAGGCAAGATAGAATCGTTTTTATCTTTGTCGAACAAAGCGTCGAACAAATTTCTATGCAATTTGAACGCGAACACTACCACCAACGACAAACTCTCGAACATGTTCGCCTAACAAATTCGACTGTGGATGGCCTGCTTAAGGGAACGACCCTAAATGGTTCCTTTACTTTAAACACCTAAAATTTGGTTTTTTTTTATAAATATTTTAGTTACTCTTTAAAATTGTTAGCAAGGTAAGAATAACTATAAATAAGCTGTCTTACTTGATTTTAAAGTAAATATGGCGTACTAGTGATATTAAAATGTGACAGAGTTGCCATGACTTTTAACAAAAAAGGTGACAACTCTGGTTTTCAACGATTCAACAAAATTTCCAACAGCCTCGTGGTTGTTGAATTGATGAAATTTCTGAAACTTGATTTTGTATAGAACAGCTGATTAACAGCTGACCAAAATTCAACAATTCAACAGTTTAGAGAATCCCCTCAATATTTCTCTCTTGCAAATGCAGAGAGTACAACGAGATTTTTGAGACATCGTTTCTATGGTAATATTGCTTAGAATTGGCCATAAATTTGCTGACACCCAAATCGACCCACCCTGATGAACAATTACACTGTGCAACATTTTAGTGGTTTTGAAATTTAAAAAACAAAACTGGAAAGTTCTCATAAATACTATTTAAGCTCTAAATGGCGTTCTTTTGGATTGGCTCGCGGTTGAATATTACACCGATTTAAAAATTTTTATTAAAGATTGGCTATATCTCAACAGTGCAGTAAAATTTGGTTTGGATTTATTTAGGATTATTATATGTATTGACCTAAGGATTAAAAATTCTGAACAGCGTTTATAGAAAAAGTTTAGCTATTGTGAGATAGGCTTCAAAATGACCGGAAAAGTACCAGATTGTATTTATTGAATTTTATAACCAAAATTTGGTTACCAAATTATATATTTATTTACATTTTCGTGTAATCAGTTTTCAATTCACTGTTTCAACCAATTTTAATAACTTGTTGTACCTTTCAATATTTTTACTTAAAACAAGGGAGAACTGCCCATTTTCATCACCTGTTCACCGCCCATTTTCAATAAAAATATCTTGAATTTTATAGCCTTTATCATTAGCTTCGACCGAACTGTCAATGTCAATCGCTCTGACGAATGATTATAAAATATAGTGAAAATAACCGAATTTAATTCGCGAAAAGACGCTCTGGGTAGACATGGGTACAAGTGCTCGTGTTGCCCATGAAAATTTTAAGATTATAGTAATAATTTACTAATATAAAATGTAAATTATAAATTAAAAGCCAACGTGTCAGAGCAAGCTCTAAAAAATTAACTAAACTGAGCACAGCTCGGCAACAACAACAACACGAACGTCGACTTTCGTCAATCAGAAACAACGCTTTCCTCTGTATACGAGCTGATGAGCCAATAGTACCAACAAAAACCGCATCATTGCAAGTGAACACAGCGAGAGCGCGCTCGCTCTCCCCTGCATTACTATGTGCAAGCGGCACAGCACCCAATGAGCCGTGGTGTGCCCCATGCCCGTCCCCCGACCCCTACGACCATACCAACAATATAACAACAACTACCAGCACAATGCCCGTATTTACCACTGTGACTTCGACACTAACAACAACAACCAACACAACAACTACATACATCCACTGCAGTCACTTAGCGCCCGGCATCGTCAGTTCTGACCGGCAAACTCTCCTTCCCCCAACAAAAAATTACGAAAAATGCTAATACAAACCGGAATAGATCGCTAGGTGCAAATAAAAAGAAAATTAAGCCCGCAATCTTCTAGAAAAACCAACGCACCAAAAGTATCAAAATCAAATACTGTCAATGTGCCCAAAAATCCGCTGACCAATAATAGATTTTCGATTCTTAGTGACATAATCGAAGATAATGCTGCCACTCAAGCAACCACGGCCAAGAAACCAAGGCCACCGCCCATTTATGTTCGTCATGGAAATTGTGCTGAGCTAGTCAAAAAAATAACTGACAAAATTGAAGCTAACAAGTTCTATGTCACTTCTATAAAAAGAGGTAACATAAATGAAACAAAAATTCAGGTAAACGACGAACAAGATTATAGATCAGTGTCCAAATTCCTAAAAGAGGGAAAAACAAATTACTATACCTACCAACTCAAAAGTAGCAAAGGGCTACATGTAGCTATCAAAGGAATTGAATCAACACTTCCAGCCATTGAAATAATAGCGGGTCTTAAAGAAAAGGGTTTTAATGCCAAATCGGCAATAAACATAATAAAGAGAAACAAAATTCCCCGGCCAATGTTTAAGATAGAATTGACGCCTGAAAATATGCCTTTAAATAAAAAATAAGTTCACCCAATCTACAAGCTTCAATATCTATTAGTAGTGTATAAATGGGGGAGCTGAATCGTAAAGTGGAGGGGGGACTTACTTATTTTACT
>JBAMCJ010004176.1:0-11904 GCA_037075205.1 Drosophila prostipennis
ACCCCAGTAACTTCACCCAGAAAAATTTAGTACGAATAATTTGAGAACGAACGTTCTTAAAAACGCACCGAATCGTACTTGAAATTTTAAGAACGAACGATCTCAGATTAAGTACAAGTCGTTCTGGATTTTAACATTTTCAAAGGCAACAATTTTATATACAACAAAAATTGTTTTGCCGATTAAATAAATAAATATAAACAAATCTATTAGTAAATTATGCGATCGTTAACTAACAAGTCTTACGATATTATGTTAATTTTGCAATTGCAAGCTTATTTATGTATGTATATCGAAACCTTATTATCGATTATCGATAAGTATGTTTAATTTTTGGCTACTCGACCACCACAACGCGCATTTACGTTCAAAGATCTATACAGTGCGGTGCAGTGAAAAAGTAGAGTGAAGTAAAGAGATGGAAACGCTCGAAAGCGTTTTAAAAGAAATCGACATGATCTGTGTGCTTCCTTTCCTAGAAGGTAAGTAGAAAAGGGTGAAAAATAAAACGCGAAAAGTTGTGCATATTCATATCCATATACATACATGCACATGTGCGGTGTAAAACAATATAATACCTACACACGCCGAAGTGGAACAGAAAGAAAGAGCAAAATAACACAGAATACATCGCGTAATTTAAGAAGTTAAAAAACATTAATAAGTTTATTTCTCGTTTAAAATATGTACGTATATACATATGTGTATGATAATGTGGATGTGTATGTAGCTAGTCTACTTCAATTCTGGCGGTTTCTTCAGTTTTGTCATATTTGTGCGTGGTCTTTACCGTTGATTGTACTTTTTTCTTTTTTTTTTTTGTATCGAAGCGAACATGCTTGAATTTATATGTACATACATACATACGTACATATGAACGTATAATTACTCAGAAACGGTGTAGTTAAAAAGTTAAATCATGTCCAATTTTAAACAAAAACTATAAAATAAATTTATAAGTTACGAAATTAAAGAAGAACCCGCCAAAATTAACATACACATGCTTATGTCTGTGTAACTGCAGTGTAATAGGAATGGGCAACTGACATACATTTACACAGATTCGCTGCAGGTTTAAAACCATAAACTGAAAATTAACTATCAAATAAAAATAAGATTTTGCCCTATAACAAAAAAAGGTTTTTTATAAGAAAAAAACGATCTTACTAAAAGCAAATTGAGCACGTGCCAAAGACAACGGTACATCTGTGTGAGTGTGTGCGGTTTTGCCGGTTTTTTTTCGTTTTTTCTTCGCATTTGCTTTGGCGCCCTTTTCTATTCCCTTTGTTCACTTGCTTTATGTGTGCATGTATTTGTACATTTTAAAAACATTTTTAATTATTTGTATAATTATTATAGAAGCTGGAGTGACTTTAGCACTGCTAAAAGATATATCAGACGAAGAGTTAAAAGAGGCAATTCCTAAATTAGGTTTACGTATGAAATTTAAAAGAGAACTAGCCGTTTGGAAACAGCAAAATGTAAGTTTATTTTATATCACTCATTTCTTAAAGTGATATGTATAATATACATATATACATTGTATATAATAAAATACATTTTATTTAGAACATCTTTCAACCAGCTGTGCAGCTCGGCCAAGATCAAGAGGAGCTCGAGAAAAATTTTGTGTTAAATAAGGTGACTATTTCTTATTTTCATTTAATACTTAATACTTTAATTAATTTACATTTTATTTCTTCAGAGCCTTCTCTCGTTATTTCAAGAAAAGGAGCATGGAATAACATTGCTTAAGAAAAGCATTCTTTCGGAAGTTGATCGCAATTGGATTATCAACACAATAGTGGAGGAAGCCATCAATAATTACATAACTATTAAAGTTAAAGACTTCCCAAACTTGGTAGATGAAATTTGCCGCATATTTCCAAGCGAAAAGTCGAACAAGGTGAGAAATCGACTTAAAAAGTTAATTTAATTTACCGTATGCAAAAATAAACCATTGTATTTTTTATTTTAAGGACTTTTATTATATAAATCGTGACAAGTACAAGAGTCCGACAGGGAAACTTTACTCGCGCTATAAAAATAAGCGCTATCAATTCTCCAAAAACCATTCTGAATTGAAGAACAATAATAATTCTGGTTCACACAGCAGCAGAACTGACTCCCAAGCCCATACTTCCATTGCTACTGAAGTTGATGAAGGAGTTGCCAAGTCGTTGAAAGCTATTCTAAAACGAGACTGTGCGGACTGGCATGACGTTTGCGAAAAGTGGGAACAAACTTTCCATATTCGGCAAAAGGACTTACATCAATTAAGTGCTGCGGATTTCGTAAAAGCTTGGCCGAGACTTAGCCACGCTCAAGCACCTGAATTGGTGAGTTATACCTCATATTTTAAAACAACTTTTCTATTATTTATATTGTAACCAAATTTCTATGATGTTCGTAAATAATTTAATACATTCGTAAAAGTTCTTAGTGTTGTTATTGCTGATAAAAATGTAAAATTCTTTGTTTTGTTTTATTTTATACAGATAAACATCGACTTTCAACAAATATATCCGCAAAAAGTGCATGCTTTGGTTTCTAAATGGGACGACTTTAAGCGCAAGGTGCTTCCTCTCTATGAAAGAAAGATAAAAAATGATCTCTGCAAAGAACAGCTTAGCCAAGCAAAGTCGGCAATAAAAGAAGGTATATTTGTTTTGTTCTTTTCCTTTTTTTCACAATTGCACGTGTAATTCGACTTTTAAATAATAAAGTTAATATATTTGTATATTTTCTCTTGCAGATGCCCAAGATTTTTTGATTTTTATTTTGCTCAATGCTGTGCTGCCACCGTCAGCGCGTTTCGAAAATGAACAAGGAAAGAAGACCAAGAAGCTTACCATAGCAGACGCGCAGGATAGCATGGTGATGCGTTTGGCTTGCCTAAACGATTATCAGCGACAAATTGACAAAAAGGTAGCACTTCACTACTCCGAGGGATCTACACTTCAACCATTTATCATCGTTCACGGTTCTTCGGATACAGATCTCGAGGGTTTTTATGTGTATTTTGATGAAAATCTTTTTAAATTTGATTCCTTTCTTATAAGTATCGATACTTGCTTCAAAATTTTCAACGGCTACGGTCTCAAATATCCGAAGCCTTGCGAGCAAGCGTGGACGCTGATCCAAAAATTTATTTATGAGATAGACACTAGGTTTGATAAGAAATCGCCAGACCTGACAAGTATCTTAAACTTTTTGAATAGTCAAGATTAAGATGTTTGTTTGTTTTCGGTGTCTAAAGACACTTCCGAACCCAAAACTGTTAATTTCTCATCTTAAAATAAGTCACTTGCTTTCAAGAAAGTCTTTAAGAATAACATGTAAACAACAAAATTGTGAACAAGTTTTCACTAATTTTACAATATTTAGAATACACTTGGAAAAAACACATAAAGCATTACCTAATTATGCTGAACTTCCGTTTGAGTTAGGAGAACATAATTCTATTATTTCATCTACCTTCAGTTACAATTTTAAAAAATCAAACATAAATGTATCAGCTCTCCCTAATAAGTTATCACGTCAACCACTTTCTTATGAAGAAAACGAAGATGTATTAAATGAAAATGATTTAACTACAACAGAAAATATAGAGTCAAAATCAAATTATAATTTAAAGTCTTTGAAGACAAAAGTTATCAGTACTTCCTTACTTCTTTATGACCTAAAGTATATGCCCAGAAGCCATGTAATTTTAATACAAAATATAATTTCTAGTTTAACATCTGATATAGCTAATGCTATTGAAGCTCATGTGAAATGTAATTTAAATGATGAATTAAAAAACATTTTAAGTTTTACCAAAGATCCGTTTAGTGACATTCGTACCGAGCATCGACTTCTCGAAGCCTTGAAAGGATTAAGTTTATATGAGGAACCTAAGCGTTTTCAAATTGATAAAAAAATTTCTGGAATCGTTTCATGTGGAAACCCTACGTTAGGTCCAAAAGCTTACGATATTTATGTTATGCCGTTAGCTTTTACTTTTAAACAAATTTTTGAAATTCCAAATTTATTAAATCTAACTTTGAAAAACGTTCAAGAAAGCGTAAGCTCAAACGATTTAATAAATTTTGCAAGTGGTCAGCTTTTTAGAAATATTTTAAAAGGATTTAATACCGATTTAGTAATTCCTTTTATAATGTATCTTGATGATTTTCAAATAAACAACCCGCTGGGCACTCACACATTTTCAATATGCGGTGTTTACATTAATTTTCCATTGATGCCACAATACTTGTTGTCCAAATTAAATTATATTTTTAATGCCGCTTTTATTTCAACCGCAAATTTGAAGCAATGTGGAAATGAAGTTTCTTTTTATCATTTGGTAGAGCAATTAAAGTTATTAGAAAATGGAATAATGCTAAAAGTAAATAATGAATTTAGAAAAGTTTGTTTTGTTTTGTCATTAATAGTCGGCGATAATTTGGCAGTCAATAGCATTCTCGGATACGTTCAGTCCTTTAACTCAAAACGATATTGTAGGGTATGTAGGCAAACCAAACCAGAAATGCAACTTGACTGTACGGAAAAATTGGAAAGTTTAAGAAACGAAGAAACGTATTTAAGAGATTTAAAATGTAACGATTTTCAAGAAACAGGTATAAAAACGGATTGTATTTTCAATAGCCTAAAAACGTTTCGAGTTTCAAGTAATTTCTGTTTTGATTTAATGCACGATGTCCTTGAAGGCGTATGCGTATATGACATATGTTACGTACTTCTAGCCTTAATTCAGAAAAAAATAGTAACTCTAGATGAAATTAATTCTAGAAAAGCATTGTTTCCATTTGGTGAAACGGAAATTGGGAATAATTCCGTAAAAATTGATTTAAATCGTTTAAAAAAGTGTAATTTAAAAATGACTGCCTCAGAGGTTGCTACTTTTATACACACTTTACCATTAATGATAGGAGACATAGTACCAGAAGAGTGTGAGGAGTGGGAGGTGCTTTTATTATTATTGGATATTATAGATTTCTTGTTTAGATCAAAATACATTAAAGAAGATTTATGCTACTTAAGAAACTTAGTTGAAAAGCATCATACACTTTATGTGAAAATGTTTGGTTCCTTAAAACCGAAACATCATTTTCTAGTGCATTATGCAACGGCAATCGAAAAATGCTGACCGTTAAAATTTTTGTGGTGTATGCGGTTTGAGGCAAAGCATAAAGATGCAAAGATATACTTCCATAATGTCAATTCAAGGATAAATCCTCCACACACACTAGCAGTAAAATCTGAATTGAAATTTTCAAAATTTTTATTTGATCACCAAAATTATTTGGAACCTGTTTTAACTTTAACAAGTCCAATTACCTTGAGTAATGCTCAGAACGAAATGTTTCCAAATTTATTAAAGCAAAAGTTTGCGGATTTTGGTAAATGCTGTTTGTATGAAAGCTTAATTTTTAAAGGGACTGATTACAAAATTAATTACTACTTGGGTGTATTTTTAAAAGACTTTGAATTATTTAAAATCCTTATGTTTACTGTGTACGAGGAAAACGCTTACGTTATATGCCAACAAATTGAAGTAAAAAACTTTAATAAACATTTTCGCGCATATGATATTGGTTGTGCCCAAGAGTATTCAATAAGAAAGTTAAGTGAATTCGACACGAAACCTTTGCATTTATATCCTGTAAATAATAAAAAAACCCTTGTTCGTGTTAAATATGTTTAAGTTATTATAAGTAAATATATATGTGTGTAATATATGTATATGTATGTAATATATGTGTAAAATATTCATTAAACTAAATAAAGAATATATTGGTTTTAAAATAAAATAGTTTTTTCTTAATTTAAGATTTGTTTTCATATTGAAAAATACATTTTTCGTTCTTAATTTAAGAATGTTTTGTTCTTAAAATAAGAATATTTCGATTTGAAAGTAAGAACTTTTCATACTGTAAATAAACATTTTTCATACTTAAGTTGTTAATTTTCAGAGCTTAAATTAAGAAATTTTCGTGCATACATTAAGAATTGTTCATGCTTAAATCAAGAACTTCCCGCACTTAAAGCAGTACGTTGTTCGTTCTTAAATTAATGCTTTGTCGTACTTGATCCCATAACAGTATAGTGCTTGGATCAAGTACGTTCGTTCTCAAATCAATAACTTCGGTCTTAAATTATTCGTACTCGAATTAAAATTTTCGTTCTTGGATCAAGAAAATTCGTGCTTACCCAACTTTCGATATCGTTCGTACTTGATTTGACATCGAAAAACCCGAATTTTTCCCTGAGTGTTCTCCCCGCTTAATTAGAATCCCCGATTTCTGGATAGGATTTCTGGATACAAAAGCTGGATACAAAAGCTGGATACAAAAGCTGGATACAAAAGCTGGATACAAAAGCTGGATACAATTCCTGGATATACGCAATTTATCACCCTAATTAACGATCACTCGTCACGCACCCATTAACTTTAATTACCCCCACCTGTCACCTTAACCTAATTTATTACCCTAATTACCCTAATTAATTGCCTCCCCCCTCCACTTTTGTATTCAGCTCTCTCATTTATACACTACTCAGCGCAAGTTTATTTCAAGGTGCCACGCCCCCTCTAACGCCCTCAATAGCTTATATAGGATTTTAAAAATTTTAATTTTTCGGAAAAGTAAAAATGCAGTTTTGTTGTGTTTATCAATACCTATCGAAATGTAGAAGAAATTTTTTAAATCGGACCATTCGTTAAAAAGTTATTGCTGATCAAAGTTTATATCTCCCTCGCATTCCCTTTAGCCGAGTGACGGGTATTAGATAGTCGGGACACCAACCCGACTATAGCGTTCTCTCTTGTTTTTTTAATAGAATGAACTGACGACTGATATTATTAAGCAAAAGCTTATGAGTAGAAAATTTTCATTTTGCCGCAAAAGAGGGCGCAGTAAGGTTTGGAACATTTTTGCAAAAATTATAAATGATAGCGGAGGAAGTAAATGATATGGTAGCATGCAGGAAATGTTTCAATGCATATAAGTTTAATGCACCCAAAAAAAAGTAGTCATCACTATGCCCCTATTTAGGTGTCACTGTGTCACTATTGAGTTTCAATTTGGTTTTGATCAGAAGGTCATGAAGTTGACCCTATTCTGGGGTCATTTTAATATTTTCGAAAATAAAAATTTGACCCTATTTGGTGTCAAAGAGCCACTAGCCGGTGTCATTTTTTTAGAATGAAAATACGGGCAGTTGACCCTATTCTGGGGTCAATTTAATGTTTTCGGAAATAATAATTTGACCCTTTTTGGTGTCAAAGACAGTTTTTCGAAGTTATTTGATCCACTTTTGGTATCAACAAGACCCCAAAAATTTTAATTCCGCACCAAAAAATAAAAACCATTGTTTTTGTTTTGCATTTTTTTAAGATGAATCAATTAAATATTTTATTTTAGGTTTTTTTTTATTTTAATTACATAATACATCAACTTATTCTAAAATAATTTTACTCGTACAAACTGGGTTCCATCCGATAAGATGTGTAGGTGAATGGGCGGTCCGTTAAATATATCGATCTTATTTATTTCTAAATTATTGGTTGTTTCGCCGACTTTAAATGATTGAAAATGTTCAATAAATTCTAGAACTTTGAATTGCTCACTTAATATAAATATTTCACCCTTAGTTGTAATGAAAATGTTCCTTATTTTATGTAAATTTAAATTTTGGCTATCTTTTTTAATAGTTAAAAAGAATCCCTCCTTATATGTTAGCCCTTTATATTCTAAGTGTTTAATTAAAATGTCTTGAAAATTATGCATAGAATTATCCAAAATAGAAAAATATTCGGATGATTTTATGTCAAAAAATGTTTGTTTTTTAACAATAAAAATATATGGAAAGCCGTTTTCGTTTTCATTCAAAAAAGTAGTAAATTTCAATGCAGCCTTCATGCTAAGTGAAAATGAAATATTTTTTCGACACATAACATTCCGGGAATACGTTTTAGACTCCCTATGTTTTGCTTCAAACCTAAAGTTCCAAAAGTATTTTGGAGGACCACTTCTTTTTATTATTTGGGGATAGTGGGTAAGAAAATGAAACTTAGGTTTAAGTGGCTTTTCAAAAAGTCGTACAAAATCTTTAGTTAGATTTTCAATCAAAAGAGATAAACTATTAATACATTTAATATCAAATTCACTCTGTAACAACAAATCAATGAGTTTAACTAAATTAATAATGTACTTCCAAACTTCATTGCCAGCAGGAACCAAATCTCCCACTATTAATGTAAAATTATGCATTAATGTTTTCATTTCAGAAGCTGATGTTTTAATTGAAGTGTTTTTTAGCTGGTGTAGCTCAAAATTGATTGATTTATTTCCGATTTCAGTTTCACCGTAATCAAACATTTTTTTTCGAAAGTTAAAATTTTCTAAAGTAAAAAACTTTTCCTTTAAAATAAAATATAGCAAAACCTCACAGATGCTGTACCTACAAACTCCCTCAAACAAGTCGTGCATAACGTCAACAATAAAATTATCAGTAGCTTCCATGGAAGTACATCTAATATCGTCAGACATAAGTGCTATGTTATCTCTTATGGATCTTGTGTTGAACCAGAGGTAGAAGTTGGTCCAGAAACCAAGCGTGAGAGCGTCTCCTTAATGACAGAATGGACCCTCAAAAATTGCCGATCCTTTAATATAGTACATGATTCGGGCTTAAAAAATTTTGCAAAATTTTTAATAAAAGTGGGGGCAATGTATGGCACTAACGTCGACATTGACACACTTTTGCCACATCCGACGACCATTTCGAGAAACATTGCAAGCCTCTACGAAATGCGGTTTAATGTTGTAAAAGACGAAATCAGCAAGTACAAGGAATTTGGATATTCCTTGACTAGCGATATATAGACGGACAACTACCTGCGATCATCTTATTTATCGTGTACTATGCAGTACATAAGGAAAGGCGTTCTTATTAGTCGTGTCTGATCAGCTAAGATTTGCTGTGCACTATTATCATACATTTTCTTTGTTCAATCTTAATTCCATAAAATTAATAATTTAATTATTATATTAATAAAAGTGGAATTTAAACTAATGGTCCTTTTAAAATCTATGAACCAGTGGCGGATCCAAGATTTGGTTGTGGGGGAACTTCTAAACAAAGTTTTTGTTCCATCCTTTTTAAACACCCAATTTCCTTTCATATTTCACCCGAGGGACTGATTCCCCATATCCTCCCCCCGTGGATCCGTGTATGCTATGAACCTATATAAACAATTTGGAAAAAACGAATTCAGTAAATTCAACTAAGCTTGTCGTAAATTTTACAAAAAATTATAGTAAAAAAATAAATATAATCTGTGATCTACTTAGTATCAGTTCGGAATTCCATATAGACAAGTCGCAGTAAAATGCTAAAAGCAATTTGTAAAAAATATTTTTTTCTGTTTAGATAAAATTATTTTAATAGTTTACATTAATAAAATATAATTTAATCAATATTGCAAAAAAAACGAAGAAAATAGTTTTTAAAAATGTTTAGGCTGGCTTCGTTTTTCGTTGTTAATTATAGCTATTTACGTAAATTCAAGTAATTTTTTTTACCTCTATAGAGTATTATATATAATACTGAGATTGCAATCGCTCAAATAGGGGTATTCGGGAAAAATGCAATCTTAATATCTAAACCCTCCCGGTTCCCCCCTCCCTTGGTAGATCACCCTCTTGGGTCGACTACCTGCTGGCAAGTGTATTAAATTATAATTATTTGTGCATGACAAAGGGTCATGAAACATGCCTAATGACACATTTGCCACAGTCTGGAACAAAACGCGAGCCGCCACCACAGCAACAACACTGCGAGGGGGGTGGATGGGAGGGATTCCAGTGGCATGGGAAGGGGAGGGGGAGGTGTAAGGGCGGGAAGGTCGCGACTCGGAGGCCCAGGGGGCAGACTTTACGTGTCTCCCTCTTGTCAGGATAGCGACTCTGGCCTTATGCATATAGCTACAATTAACCACGCTCGTTATGTTCGAGGCGTGCGGCAGCCGAAAAGAAATTAAACTAAATTGCTGCAAAACTGAACATTTCCACTTGTAATGCAACACTACGAACACAGCGGCTACGTTGAGGGAGAAAGGCTTTTCTCTGTTTGTCACTCCCTTAAATACCCTTCAAGTTGGAAGTAAAAATTTGGAAGCGTTATTTGGTATTCATTTTTTGCTCATACAAAAATCAATCATGATGTAACCATTTTAGTGAATAGGTGATAAATATTACATGTTTGAAGCAAACGAAAAAATAGGAAACGATATACATAAAGACCGATCACCTCCATAGCATCTATTCATTTTAAACATTAGGCATCTCTGTACACATTCATATTCAGCTATACAGCTATATGCTTTATTCTCTGTATTTAGATAATCTTCTTATGAAATATATTCGGATGTACTATCCCCTTTGGAAATCGATGTATTTTCTGAGTAAAAATGAGAGGAAGAGTATCAAAGCAATGATGAAAACCAGACCCACCTAAGTAATCAGATTTTTTCACTAATGTCTATTAGGCATTTGCTTTGCTGGAAGTTTTCCGTCCTCTTTCCCCGGCTTTTCCGCCCCTTTCAACCCCGAAAACTTTTCATTTGCTGCACAGTGGAATGGCCAAAGTTGTGGAGCCAAGGAGCGCGATAAGAGCACTCGGGAATGTTTCATGTTTTTGCTAAGGGCCTGCAGATAAGATCCGTAATGGGGCTCGCCACATTTCGTTGGCTGCACAGTTTTGGCTTAGTTTAGTGACCATAAAAGAATGTTTCTGGCCAATGCGAGTTCCTGACCTTAAATATTAGCAATCTGTGGCGTTATCTTTTCAGTTTTCCTTGTAAAACTAAACTGGTCAAAAATAACTAACAGGGAAATATTTGGAAACTACAATGTAAGTATAGAAACTAAAAACCCAAAACTAGGCTTTAAAAAGAATTTTTAAACTATACCCTTCGAAGTTGGAAATACGGGAATTAGTTTACCCTTAAGGAATAATATTAACAGACCTGTAAGTTTAGCATTTCACAACCTGCTTATCAGTCCGCAGCTGTCCCATCGACCCACTCACTTTTCAATTCAGCCCTCGCTTCAAGCTGCAATCAAACACCCAGGCCATATATCATCCCCTTCGAAATACTAATACCATATCGTTTTTAACATTTCGTTCCCTTTTAGCTCGAATCTACGGATCTCGCACCACGGTGATTGTCTGAGGAAATTTGAGTCGTGGTCATGTCGCATTTCATTTTTTCGTTTTGAGCCCAGCTTGACGTCTTCCTCCTCGGCTCTTCTTCTTTTAGCCCTACGTGTTGCAGGCAAACAAAACTCGGGAATGAAGCCCAAAAACAACATAAGCGCGGCACATAAACTAGACAAACATCGATAAGAGCAAACGAAGTCCATTCAAGTGGGTTGGAAAACAGGGGAGGGGATAGAGGGCTACGTAGATACTTTCGTGAGAAAGCAGAATTTACTAAGCAAATACTACGTGCGTATGGAAATGCTGTGGATGAACTCGGGTAGGTAAAATGGTCGATAGACCACTCGCTCCCTGACCCTTCCCACATTTATTATGATTCCTGAGCGAATTTTCTAATTAAACGGAAATGCTTCGAAATTAGGCAAAAAGCGGAAATGACACAATGCGAGAGCTCGAAGTCTGAAGGGTTCTGTGAAAGCGCCCCGCTGATGATGATTCCCTCGGGGTCTTTGTTTATTTTACCAACAACGCATATGGCAGCGTCCCATTACCATTAACCACTTTCATTCGTGAAAGTACAGTGGCCACATAGTCAAATCAAAATATATTCAATATTATTGTGATACTCAAAGTACTTAAGTTTAATTTGCCCAAAAATATGTATCTTACGTC
>JBAMCJ010004177.1:0-17823 GCA_037075205.1 Drosophila prostipennis
ATGTATAAGTAGCCAGTTAAGGTATATCCGTTGGCGAAATAAATAAATAAATAAATATGTCGTTTTCTTTTTTGGATTCGGAACTCTTCAAAGTGCTAACGGGGCAAATTTTTAGTGGGCTCGGTTAAGTCCAATTTCTTCACGAAATGTAAAGGCTGTAGTCGGGAAAAAAGTGATGAAATTAAGAAAAAATTCGAATGTCACAAAAGTCAAAAGCAGTGGCGGATCCAGGATTTTGTTGTGGGGGGTGATATCAGAACAATTTTTTTGTTGCATACTTTTTGAGTACCAAAATTTCTTTCATTTTTCACCCGAGTGGGGGGTGATATATCACCCATATCACCCCCCGTGGATCCGCGCATGGTCAAAAGTCCTTAGCCTTAAAATGGACACTGCGACCCGCTGTAGTCGTGGAATATTGGGCATCAATGTACAATACTACGATGGCAGGCGTATTTGCATTAAAACATTGGGTCTCATTGAATTGCATAAGCGACATACGGCAATGAACCTTTGTGATGAGGTCGAATCAATCTTAATAGACTTTAATATTTCGAAAACCCAAATTTTTTGCGTAACCACAGATAACGGCAAAAAATATGTTAAAGACCGTAGATCTTTTAAATAAGGAGGTTAACAACGAACGTAGCGATCATGAAGAAAAGATGGTAATACTTTATATTAGCGGACTCACCTCCGAAATTCGTGAAAAAATTATCCTCGATGGACCGCGATTTCTTAAGAATTTACGTGCAAAAAGAACTTGGCAGTCGGCCATGGTTCTCTTGTAATTGAATTTCAAAGTTCCCGGGTTTGCTATAAAAAACAAGGGTGCTTTTCTCATACTTGCTATAAAAATGGAGTTGTCTTTAAAGTTTCTGCACAGAGAAAAAAACGGAACAATACCCGATTGATATTGTCTCCTCAATTTGTACATATCAATTTTTCCATATTAAAATAATACGAGTTCATACCAAAACAAGAGAGAACGCTATAGTCGGGTGCCCGACAATCAAATACCCGTTACTCAGCTAAAAGGAGTGCGAGGGAGATGGAGATATAAACTTTGATCAAGCATAACTTTTTAACGAATGGTCCGATTAAAAAAATGTCTTCTACATTTCGATAGGTATTGATAAACACAATAAAACTTCATTTTTACTTTTTCAAAATATTTAAATTTTTAAAATCGTATATTAGCTATTGTGGGCGTTAGAGGGGGCGTGGCACCATTTTGAAACAAACTTGCGCTGCGTAGGAACTCCTAGAATCTGCATGCAAAATGCCAATCTTCTAGCTTTTATAGTTTCCGAAATCTCAGCGTCCATACAGACGGACAGACAGACGGACAGACAGACAGGGCTAGATCGACTCGGCTAGTGATCCTGATCAAGAATATATATACTTTATGGGGTCGGAAACGCTTCCTTCGCTGTTATATACTTTTGCACGAATACAATATACCCTTTTACTCTACGAGTAACGGGTATAAAAAGGGACTCATAAGTATTTGAACAGGAAACAATTCCAGCATGCAAAATGAATCTATTTATATACAGAAACGAAAACGATTACATGAAAATAATTGTTAAATAAATTAAGTCAAGAAGAATATGGAGTAGTGAATTTACAGTCATGTGAAAAATAATAGGGGCACCTTGTAACGTCTGAGGAAAATATCTATAAAGTTACTATTTTTAGTAATTCTGCTGGTATCTACATTTTTTTGAATGGTTGATGTTTGCATTACTTAAATATAAAGAAAAAATCTTAAGAACAATGCTTAAAAAAATAAGGAAAAACAAGAGAGAACGCTATAGTCGGGTTGGTGTCCCGACTATCTAATACCCGTCACTCGGCTAAAGGGAGTGCGAGGGAGATGGAGATATAAACTTTGATCAGCTATAACTTTTTAACGAATGGTCCGATTTAAAAAATTTCTTCTACATTTCGATAGGTATTGATAAGCACAACAAAACTGCATTTTTACTTTTCCGAAAAAAATAAATTTTTAAAATCGTTTATAAACTATTGTGGGCGTTAGAGGGGGCGTGGCACCTTCTGGAAACAAACTTGCGCTGCGTAGGAACTCCAATAATCTTCATGCCAAATACCAATCCTCTAGCTTTTACAGTTTCCGAGATCTCAGCGTTCATACAGACAGACAGACAGACGGACAGACGGACAGACGGACATGGCTATATCGACTCGGCTAGTGACCCTGATCAAGAATATATATACTTTATAGGGTCGGAAATGCTTCCTTCTAGCTGTTACATACTTTTGCACGAATACAATATACCCTTTTACTCTACGAGTAACGGGTATAACAATACGAAATCATAACAATTACAAATGTTGATATGAATTAGAGCCCTGCATGAATCAAAAGTATGTTTCGTTCACAGTATTACCGTAGTAGGTTAGGATACTGTTACTACTGTGCTTTTAGGTAAGTTGTTAACCGATTTTTATAAACGATACCTCATTTTGTCGGTTGTTTAATGCACTTTCAGACCAAAAAAAGAATCATTAAAAAATAATTTTTTAAATATTTTTTAACCTTTAAGATCTGAAGGTACTTTGGAATTATGCCATCATTAACATCCTGTTTTGGCCTTCCCCGCCTCTATTGTCAAATTAAAACTTATCCCGGTACCTCATATTGATGTCCTGGACAATAGACTTAACTTCTCCGACCAATCCAGTGCATTTCCGTACAGTTTTCAGTTCGAAATTGAGTTTTCCAATCAGCTGACGAAGTTTCACAGAAAATGGCTTTCCTTGGAGCCATTTTAACTTTTTTTTGCAGTGTAGTGATGGTTTCTGCTCTTAATCTCTACTACAAAGTAATCTCAATGCCAAAAGCCCAAAGTTTGCACCAAGTTCTATAAAAAAACCCGTATTCAGAGAGTGTCCGATTATTCGTTGAACCTTAAAAATCGGAATTTTTGTTGTTTTAGTTGGAAAACTAAGTGTTTTCGTTGGAAATATGTGATTTTGGAAGATATTAGCATTACGTATAACTAAAAGCAAAAAAAATGGCAAATTTAATCCATTTTATTCATTTTTTTTGCATGGTAATTTTATGAAAGTAGGTGTCCGATTTAGCGATGGAGCCACTGTACATGTACGGCCCCCGACTAGCTGGTAATCATCTAATGAAGAAGGACTCTCTGGCGCTAAGTAAAATGAGATACTTGTGGAGCCCAGATTCAGAGTGATCAGCGCCCTTTTATTGCTAAGTTCTCGATACTTGATAATTATTCCATTATTTTTAAAATAAATCATTTATGTGAATTTACTAAGGTTTTGGCTCTATTCAATTACAAGAAGCTAAAATAAATAAAAATAAATTTATATAATGATATGAGAAACCATATCCATCTGATGTGAAAACCATATCAATCTAATATGAAAGAAACTCAGTTTGATATGAAAAATACCATTCTGGTACTAAATTTCGAATAATCCGCGAATAAATGGTTATGGATTATTGCGATCTGATTTTTTTAAATTTCTATTTTTCTCTTGATGGGGGCTTCAGTATTGAACTAAAGAATTCGCGGATTATTCGACTTCAATAATATCAGAATCATATGATTCATATCGAATTCTTCAGGTAAAGTAATCCGCGAATTCTTCAGGTCGAAAAATGCGCGATTTCTTCATGTCAACTGAATCGCAAGTGGTGAAAACTCGTTAATCATTTGACCTAAAGAATTCATGGATTCTCTTGACCTGAAGAATTCGCGGATTATTCGACTTTAACAATATCAGAATCATATGAATCATACCGATTTCTTCAGGTAAAGTAATTCGCGAATTCTTCAGGTCAAAAAATCCGCGATTTCTTCATCGCGAGGGGTGAAAACAGTCACATAACTGAAGTATTGCTACATTCTCAATTATGACCATTATATTTTCCCGTCATAATTTTTATGAAAGAACGGATCAAATAAAATTCGCAAATTCTTCCGGCTTAACTTTGTACTGCGAACAACTTCAAAGATCTTGCAAATTAATCTAAAGTTATCAGTTCCATAAAAACCAATATTTATCCTGCCTTCACAAAAAAGTTGAACAAAAAGGACCATTTTTCACCTTAAATCAATTTTTAAAATCGCTTAGTGTTAAAATATAATTTTTTTTATTATAGGTATGTATTGAAACTACATGGCCAAACGAAGAAGGACCAATTTTAAACCATATTTAAATTCTTAATACCATGGCCGCAAATGCGAATTGAGTTTTATTTTGAGTTTTATAAAATAAAACTCACACATAATCGTTATTGATGATTTTTATTTTTTTTGCTCATCATGATCATGAGTTTTATAATAAAACTCAAAAAATAACTGTTATTTTTGAGGAATAAAAATAAAAATCAGGAAATAAGTTTTTCAGTGCGAGTTTTATCAATAAAACTTATAACTGTTACGGTCCCTGGAAACAAGTATTAATATAGTTCAAAGGTCAGGGTGATAATGAGTCATTCAACTTGCCCGCACTGGCCGACTCATCCTCCACGTAGACCAGGTTCAGTCCCAGGTCCAGGACATCGTGCACCAGCGCCCGATACGACCAGGCGCATCCCAGAGGTTCTCGCGCAGCTTCTTCTCCAGCTTGCGGGCCACCATCTCGGCGGCACTGTTCCGCGGACACCGGCTGATGGGCACATTGCCCAGGGTCACAAACAGAGCGAATAGCGAGTCCACAATGGAGTCCATCAGCGCTTCCATCTCCTCGTCGCGGGTGTTGGCCCGATTGATGGCGTAGTAGGAGAGCTGCTCGCTCTGCTGGCGCTTCAGGACGAAGAAGTCATCCTCCAGGCTGATAAAGTTCACATACTGATCGTACACCCGCTGGATATTTGCCACGCAGCCCCGTGCAGGGCGGCGGCGGCCAGATTCTCGATTTTGCTGCGCATAATGGGAGCCAGGAAGTTCAAGTTCAAGGAGAAGTCCTGCTGAATCCTGTCCAGATTCTCGTCGGTGGGCAGGCAAAAGTATATGGCCGGCACATCGCGATCAGAGTGGAGTTGCCTGTTGGATGGGATAATAATAATAGTTTATATATAGATTTCTGGAGGATCTCAGTGGATCTTACACATGCAGGGTAACGCCCAATTCGCGCAGCTCCTTGATGGAAATGATGGGCGATATTATGTCCTGGCCAACGCGATCGTAGATGAGGATCTTCCACACGGGCTCGGGGGCCAAGGCCTTCGGCTGCTGCGAGTTCTAATTAAGCATTTGCTTAATGGCATCTGGAATTGGATTGGCAGAAAAACCCATTAATTAAGCTTTCCCCTTAAGGAGAACTTATGTTTCGGCGGTTTCTCACTGATTGGCACTCCCGCAGGGTCAGCATTTTGTGTGTGGCTATGGCGGCCGTCTGTATGTGGTTACATATGTATGTACATATGTATGTACAAATTGGGTTATGGCGTCCCCGTGACAATTGTTCATACAAACATACATAGCGGTTTTATTTTATGAGTGTCTACACAGGTTCACAGCAATATGATTGCAATTGTTGGTTAATAATTAATTCTTTGTCAACTAAAACTTAAATTTTATTATTTTAGTTTTGCCGAATGCCTGTGACACACACAACATAAAACTGCGGCCTGCACACACACACGCACACGCACATTCAGAACCGAAATGTCTTTAAATTGTGTGCTAACTCGACGGCAAAGTTAAAATCACCACCACTTTGTAATGTTTCGACTTAGCACTCAATAAGAAAACCAATTAATGTAATTTTATAATACAAACTCACCTTATTCTCGATATTTTAACGTCGCAGAGTTCCAGCTGTTGGCTCGAGTTGCAGTGCTGCACAGTCTCACATTCACAGTGTTGTAAACTGTGGAACACTATCGAACTAATTTCGAAACGATATATCGCGATAGGTTGACATTTGATATTATATCATATCAGACATATATGATTTCATGTAAATTATAAATATACATTTCTCATTTTCAAAAATTAATATGAAATAAGATAAAACCTATATTTATTCATTGTAGATCGATATGACAAAACTTGATCCTAAAAAAAGTCAAATTAACCAACAAATTTCAATTTGATATTTTGTCATTTTTTTTTCTGTGTACGTGGTAAATTACAAAATATATTTAGCTTCCTTTCAGGGGAAGTTTTCTGAGATTCGGCTCCAAAATTCATTACAAAAACAATTCCATTAATTTTTCATACTAAATTCAGTTTGTGACACGCGTTCACTACGTTCGGCAGTATATCCTTCAGTTACAGTTACAATCTACATATTACTTCATGATTTGATCGCGCTTATTTCATTATATAAATGAGAATGTGACTTAAAAAGAGAGAGAGCTCTATGATAGGTTTTGGCGTTCAAATCTCTTGGGTTAGTTATTTACACCGCGTTCATAAACAAGATAATTCAATCGGTAGGGGTCATATCATCGCTTACTCATAAAAATCTCGGCTAGGCCGTACTCACGAATCAGCTGCTTTCCTACGTTGTCGACAGGCCTGAAGATGACGGTGTGCTGTGTATGAATCTCCAGAAGTTATGTAAGTTAGATGATATGTACGACTAGGATTGGGCGGCTTCCATACAAGAGATTATGAACGGGACGTAGAGCTCGCCTGATCGTACTGACAATAAGGATTTTATAACTAAGTTAAACTAGTCCTCGAAACGGAGTTCATCTGGCTGCTCGAAAGGTTATCCGCTGGGTGGCAACACACGAGGTGGCGCTCGTCGTTAGAAGCTAGAGGCGCTTCGGATCACGTGGCACGCCCAATCTACGCCCACCGAACTATGTCCAAGTGACCAGCATGTCATCCGATTCGAACCGCGTGGGCAGACCAGCGGTCGGCAGCGAGAAAGTTTCGATCGGGATTACATTCTAGGGTTGTATGTTGTTGTTCCGATAAGCTGGTTTATTTGGTTGGTTTAACGAGTATTATGTGAGTTTTAATAATCCTCCAAAAGCAGAGTGGTGGTCGTTGGACGCGCAGCCGCTGGCGGATGCGAAAGCGTGGCGTCAACTTGACCGTTGCTGTCAGCCTTCAGATATTTGCCGCAGGTGGCTCCTACGGCTTCGTCAGCAACTACTGTTGGATAGCAGCAAATGCGGTTGGGTTTTCTGTTGTACAGTAGCAAAAGCCACAGGCGTGAACTGCCTGTCGTTGGCTACGGGATCTGCAGATGATTAGGTTAGGGACGATCGTATTCGGTAACTCTAGGAATAAATACCTATTAATATCACCACACTAAACCGGGATTGGGTGCAAACGACGAGGTCGACTTGCAGAAGATGGTCTCTATCCAGCGCTAAAGTTCTTTTCACTTATATTACCATATGTACAACCCGAAAAGCAAGTCATGTGATGTTTATGAACATATTTCATATTTAACATACATCATAAAATTTCGCATATGTATATATTTTTAGGACACCTTCGAGGACAACTCAGCTGTTTAATAGGACACTCTTTGTTATATATTCGTATCAAAAACGTGGGCTAGGCCTAAGGGGGACACCACTATAACACCTGGAACTTTACCTTAAGGGTGGTGCGGAAAAGTGTTCATTGAAACTATTTAAATAAATATAAAGATATAAAGAAATTGTTTGAGTTTTATTTAATGCATTAAAATGGTGTGGGACCTTGAATGGATATGATCGTTCCTGGCCGTCACTAAAATCGCGATACAGCATTGTGACAACAATCATATACCCTTTATAGACCACGCTCCACTCATAAAATGATTATTTGCATAAGTTTTTTCAGTAGACAAAAAATACAATTAAAAACAATGTAAAAAAAAAGTACATTTTTTTATAGGAACTCATTTAGGGCCGGTTTCTCGAGTGCCGGCTAAAGTCCCTGATAGCTATCTGTTCGAAAAAGATAATCACCAGATAAACTTATCGTAAAAGCAAATCGGTTTTCTCGACGCCTTTAATTTATCTGATCGAAAACCAATTACAGAGTGCTGTTAGCGCACAGAATGTGCTGTAAAGCGCAAAAAATGGCGTGCTTTGATTATTCTATCAGCTGTTTGGGTATAATTCAAAGGCAAAGTCAGCTGTGATTTCGTTTCTTCTTCTTATTTGGCTTTGGGAAATCAGCTGTCGTTTTATCGAGTCGAAAACGCTTAACAGGGACTCCGAGTCCCTGTCAAAGTTAGTTCTCACATTGATGCTCGAGAAAGCCAAAATGCCTTAGCAGGGACTTTATCTGTTCGAGAAATGTTAGCCGGCACTCGAGAAACCGGCCCTTAAACAATTAAATAATTTTTTGGGAACTCACTTAAAAAATTAATTATTTTATAGGAACTCATTAAAACGTAATTACTTTGAGTGAAAATATGAGAAAAGCAACCTAGTTTTTTATAGCAAAACCGGGAACTTTGAAATTGAATTATAAGAGAACCATGCCCGACCGCCAAGTTCTTTTTGCACGTAAATTCGTAAGAAATCGCTGTCCATCCAGGAAAATTTGTTCGTGAATTTCGGGGTTGAGTCCGACAATTTCCCTCATTTTTAATATGTTCGATTCAAACATTCATTCCAGGCCCATGGTGAGTTTTATGGGATTTTATATATCTGCACCGCTCTCACTCACTGTTTTGTTTCTGTGTGTGGATTCTCACCACTATTGCTGCTGCTTCGCACAGAAGTTCGCTTCGAACTTGGCCTTGAATTGGCTATCACCAGAGCTTGGGCAGAGGTTCGTGCAGAGCAAATGGTGTCTCTATATAGTTTCTTACTCTATGCTAATTTATCATGATATTATCATCTTTACACATTGCAAATGCATCTAAATAGGTTAATCTAAAGGCTTAATTAAAATTAGTAGACCATAGTAATAACTTTCTGGTTGCATTTCCCGGTTTGGCTTAAAATAATTTAACAAATATGGCGCCTTTCCTTTGCGTATGTAACCATTTTCATATTATATTCTTTGGCTTTTCTTTAACTATATCAAAATATCTTGAAAAATTAAATATTTTGCTTGTGATTTCATCGTATTTCTTTTTGTCTTCTTTTATTTTTTGCATTTTTGCCTTCAGTTTTGATAAGTGCGCCTTAAGTTGATCAGTGTACTCTTCATTACCCTGAGGGCTTTCTTCAGTTCGCTTCAAAAATTTTTGCGCCTCTTTTAAATTGGTTCTTAGTTTTGATGTTTCTTCTTCGGCTTTACATATTTTCTAAGTAATATTGAAATTTTTAAAAAGCCAGAAGCCATTGCTTGTTCGTAATTTTCCATATTTTATATTTTTTTAAATAAACACAACACGACAAAACAAACTTTTAAAACAAACAATAAATTTTTTCTTTAAGATATATGTATATCTATCAGCAGGGCAAATGGTGTCTCTATATAGTTCCTTACTCTATGAAATAAGTGGAAACAGTCAACATTCTTCGCTTTGCTAAATCGACAAAATACAGTTACCGAAAATGGGGTTACGAAACCTAATACTAAAAATATACATAACTAAATGGATTTTTTGCACACTACTACCTTAACGAGAACACCAACATTTTCAAAAGCTTTCAAGGACTGAACCAGGTAAAAAAGGCATTTTAAATTCCCTGATGTGGGAAAGGACAAATAAACTCCCATCAGAGGAGCACATTGGGGTCCGAGCGGATTATTCACTTCAAAATCATCCACATATAATAGTTTTATTAAATTCCCTCTCAGCAAGTTTAATATTTTTTCAAATATATTTTTATAATTTAAATTTAATATTTTTCCAAAAAACGATTCTTGGTTCTTTACATAAATCTATATGCTTAATAGTTATACCCGTTACTCGTAGAGTAAAAGGGTATATTGTATTCGTGCAAAAGTATGTAAAAGCTAGAAGGAAGCATTTCCGACCCTATAAAGTCTATATATTCTTGATCAGGATCACTAGCCGAGTCGATCTAATCATGTTTGTTTCAAGAAGGTGCCACGCCCCCTCTAACGCCCACAATCGCTTATTTACGATTTTAAAAATTTAAATATTTCGGAAAAGTAAAAATGCAGTTTGTTGTGCTTATAAATACCTATCGAAATGTAGAAGAAATTTTTTAAATCGGACCATTCATTAAAAAGTTATGGCTCATCAAAGTTTATATCTCCATCTCCCTCGCACTCGCTTTAGCCGAGTGACGGATATGAGATAGTCGGGATACCAACCCGACTATAGCGTTCTCTCTTGTTTTAATTAAATTATATTCTTCACTTATTTTTTTAAAGGGGTCATTACAAAAATCTATAAGTGTGTTTAGCTCTTTATCCACTTAAAATTTTTTTTAAATTTATCACTAACACCAGTTTACAAAAAAAAAATCTGTAAAATACGCACTTAAGGAAACCTTTGTTTTTCGGTAATGTACGTCGTTCTGATTAAGAAAAGGGCACTTACAATTTGTTGTATGGTACCAATTGTTTTTTAAGTGTAAAAAAACGTTCCTCACACTTTTTTAATTTCTAACTTGAAATTTAGGTTGAAATTTATTTAATTATTTCGCCTTAACTGGCTACTTTGAGTTGTAATAAACCGATTTCGGCCGATTTCAAATACTCATTTTACAGGTAATAAAATACGAAGTGTAGCTTCTAAACTAATGAAAGGATCTCAATGCTGTGTATAAGAAAGTGAGTCCCGTGAGTCCTGAATGGTGTACTTTAACCTCAAGTTCCCTGAAGATCCTCGTTTCCCCCTCTTGCTTGGGATGAGGACGGAGTGAATGACGTGGAAGAGTATGGCGTCCTTGGTATCTGCGAACAAAATATAATTTAGTGATAATCAAAAACACACAGCTATATAATTTTTATACCCGTTACTCGTAGAGTAAAAGGGTATATTGTATTCGTGCAAAAGTATGTAACAGCTAGAAGGAAGTGTTTCCGACCCCATAAAGTATATATATTCTTGATCAGGGTCACTAGCCGAGTCAAACTAGCCATGTCTGTCTGTCCGTCTGTATGTCCGTCTGTATGAACGCTGAGATCTCGAAAACTATAAAAGCTAGAGGATTGGTATTTTGCATGCAGATTCTCGGAGTTCCTACGCAGCGCAAGTTTGTTTCCAGAAGGTGCCACGCCCCCTCTAACGCCCACAATCGCTTATATACGATTTTAAAAATTTAAATATTTCGGAAAAGTACAAATTCAGTTTGTTGTGCTTATAAATACCTATCGAAATGTAGAAGAAATTTTTTAAATCGGACTATTCATTAAAAAGTTATGGCTCATCAAAGTTTATATCTCCATCTCCCTCACACTCCCTTTAGCCGAGTGACGGGTATTAGATAGTCGGGACACCAACCCGACTATAGCGTTCTCCCTTGTTTTGAAATGTTAAGATACATTTTTTTTTTGTGTATTTTTTCTATACATTTAGTTTAACATGCGGACGAGAAAACGACCCTTAATATATTTTCTCGTAAAGTACAAGTTTGTAAGGTTTTGGATTTTCTTACCTTCGCTTTGATATGAGAATGTTTTCAATAATTTATACTCTTAACTTCTTTAATTTTTGACAAAAATAGAGAAAGAGCCAAACTTTGAAATTTTGGCCATTTTGCAATTAATGTGTCACTGTCCTTAGTATGTATTTTTTGGTAGTCTGAAAATAATACAATTTTAGTTTGAAATAAGGGAATTATAATTATATATGTATATATTTTCAAATTACCAATTTGTGTCCGAATGCATGCTTAAGAATAGGAAATTCTTCAAGAATTGCGCTAGGTGTAGCACATAAATACTCATTCTGAGTACAAAATACTAACTATCAGTACAAAGTTGTCAAAATTTTTTTTCTTAAATTAAGTAGGGCGTGTAGGGTAATGTGACGAATTGGGTAATGTGGCGAACTCGTCGAATCTCATATATGACGTCACGACAAAAATTCCAAATAAATGTAGTCGTCTTCCCTTATCGTGTCGACGATGTATTTACAGTAATATTAATAAGATGTCCCGTAATTTGTTCGTGAGGTAATTTTCGCTAAAAATGTGGTGCGCAAACTAGCAAACATATTCAGTTTACTTGTGTTTCAGCAGTGCCAGAGCAAAGATGAATGGAAAATAAAATCAGACAAATATATGCACGTATACATGAGATATTTATCAACAGTTTTTGGTACTTTGCGTTTTTTTCTTTTGCGCCGTTCTGTAGTCTCCGCTGCTGTTGGCTTTATCTCAATATGGCATCCATCTGAAAACGTTCTTGGAGTAGAGTAACATGTGTATCTTAATATTATAAAGAGCTCTCACCAATCGCACCAATACATTGAGAGAATCCTATTTTCTCAAATCCTTTGACGCAGTCATCAACCATTTCTTCAGTCAAAAAATTGACTTGCAAGTACTCCTCTGCGAACTCTGAAATAAACGGCCGGCAAAACTCATGAAGAATATTGCAAACACTGTTGGCTGACACTCCGAACAGCCTTCCTATAGTCCGGCATTCTGCCGAGCTACCCAAGGTATAGAGTGCAATAGCGACACGCTTTGACAAAGGAATTGCTTTGCGAAATGATGTGTCCCTTTTTTGCAACACTTTCAGTCTTGAGACTAAAATGGAAAATATATCCTTCTCCATCCGAAAACTTTCTTTAAAGAACTCCTCATTGTTTTCCGCTACGTCCTTTTTCCAGAATTGGCCAAATCTTTTCTAAAAGGGCTGTGGCTTATTTACTTTTTATACCCGTTACTCGTAGAGTAAAAGGGTATATTGTATTCGTGCAAAAGTATGTAACAGCTAGAAGGAAGCATTTCCTATAAAGTATATATATTCTTGATCAGGGTCCGTCTGTCCGTCTGTCCGTCTGTCTGTCTGTCTGTATGAACGCTGAGATCTCGGAAACTGTAAAAGCTAGAGGATTGGTATTTGGCATGAAGATTATTGGAGTTCCTACGCAGCGCAAGTTTGTTTCCAGAAGGTGCCACGCCCCCTCTAACGACCACAATAGTTTATAAACGATTTTAAAAATTTATTTATTTCGGAAAAGTAAAAATGCAGTTTTGTTGTGCTTATCAATACCTATCGAAATGTAGAAAAAATTTTTTAAATCGGACCATTCATTAAAAAGTTATAGCTGATCAAAGTTTATATCTCCATCTCCCTCGCACTCCCTTTAGCCGAGTGACGGGTATTAGATAGTCGGGACACCAACCCGTTCTCTCTTGTTTTTCCTTATTTTTTTAAGCATTGTTCTTAAGATTTTTTCTTTATATTTAAGTAATGCAAACATCAACCATTCAAAAAAATGTAGATACCAGCAGAATTACTAAAAATAGTAACTTTATAGATATTTTCCTCAGACGTTACAAGGTGCCCCTATTATTTTTCACATGACTGTAAATTCACTACTCCATATTCTTCTTGACTTAATTTATTTAACAATTATTTTCATGTAATCGTTTTCGTTTCTGTATATAAATAGATTCATTTTGCATGCTGGAATTGTTTCCTGTTCAAATAATTATGAGTCCCTTTTTATACCCGTTACTCGTAGAGTAAAAGGGTATATTGTATTCGTGCAAAAGTATGTAACAGCGAAGGAAGCGTTTCCGATCCCATAAAGTATATATATTCTTGATCAGGATCACTAGCCGAGTCGATCTAGCCCTGTCTGTCTGTCCGTCTGTCTGTCCGTCTGTATGGACGCTGAGATTTCGGAAACTATAAAAGCTAGAAGATTGGCATTTTGCATGCAGATTCTAGGAGTTCCTACGCAGCGCAAGTTTGTTTCAAAATGGTGCCACGCCCCCTCTAACGCCCACAATAGCTAATATACGATTTTAAAAATTTAAATATTTTGAAAAAGTAAAAATGCAGTTTTATTGTGTTTATCAATACCTATCGAAATGTAGAAGACATTTTTTTAATCGGACCATTCGTTAAAAAGTTATGCTTGATCAAAGTTTATATCTCCATCTCCCTCGCACTCCTTTTAGCTGAGTAACGGGTATTTGATTGTCGGGCACCCGACTATAGCGTTCTCTCTTGTTATTTGTGCTAATAAACATTGACTGCCATGCATCCAAATACTTCGCGGAACTGAGCAGACCCTGAAAGCGTTATTGATGTCCTCTTCGTCCATGTTGTCCATATCTTCATCGAATTCCAACAATTCGGCAATGGTCTGATTTAATTTATGTTGCTGCTCTTGAGCGGCAGCTAATATAATTGGAATATTCAATGAAATATTAATTTTTTACTTTCTTCACTTGACACTAGAAACGGAAAAAAAACGGTAGTGTGAAAGCCTATTCACATTAGGCAACATCTACCGTTTACCGTCTACCGTCTCAGACGGTCATACAAATTTGACAAGCCAAACGGTTGAAAATATTCCACCGTCAACCCTTTGATGTTCCTATCCCATCTGTTTCATCTAGTATTTTTTTTAAATGTTTGGTACCAAACATCATAAAAAAATCAAAAATTCAAAACGAAAAGACTTTAATGTCAACGAAAATGAAGTTCCAAATAAAAATTCCAGGCGGTGGAGCAGGTAAATTTTAGTAGAACTTTTTGAAACAGTTATAGGAGATCTTCCCCTACATTGCAGTTTCGAAGAGTACATCGACCCGCACTGAGCGGAGCCTGGAAATGGAAAGTGTCATGAAGTTTTAACCGGAGAGAAGTGCGGGGGCGTAGTTAACACCAAAACTCCCGTGCCTACGCCCCAATGTCATGGACAGCAGTGCGGACAAAGTTGCAGATCACCATTGGGAGTCGCGAGAAATGCTCTCTTTAATGACAGAATGCCGCTTTTTAAGATGGATTATGAAATATAAATGTTAAAAAAATATATATTTTAACAAACAAATGATTCATGTCCACATTGTCCATTTCATTGTCGAATTGTCTGATTTCTGCAAATAAAATTTCCACATTTAATATAATATTCATGTCTTATTTTATTCACATTGACATTCGAAACGGAAAATTTAGACGGCAAACGGTAGACGGTAGTGTGAACCTGAATTTCATTTTTTCACCATCTTACCAACGTTCCCCCAAAATATACTGTAATGTGAATAGGCTATTAGTATGTATTTTTTGGTAGTCTGAAAATAATACAATTTTAGTTTTAAATAAGGGCATTATAATTAAATCATTTAATATACATATGTATATATTTGAAAATGACCAATTTGTGTCCGAATGCCTGCTTAAGAATAGGAAATTCTTCAAGAATTGCGCTAAGTGTAGCACTCGTCGACAGAAAACTTTGACGCCACTCAAATGTAAGATCCCACTTTTCGTCTACTTCGTTTGCCACTGTTTACTACTGATAACCTTATCGTCGTTACGATCAGTTGGATTCGGTCAAATGTTTTCTATGTTTAAAGTTCCGCTTGTGTTTCTTTACCTTGGCTTTAAAGTTGTAGATTTTACTGTATAAAAGCCAAAATTTTTAAAGAAATATGTTTCCTATCAAAATATTTAAAATTAATTATGGTTTTAAATAAAGAGACAGTAAGTGTTATGGCTGTCCTTTTAAAAATTAGTTTAAATGTACAAAAACCAGGGCCCGAGAATAACTGTTATTTTCAAAAACGGAAATCAAAAAATCACCTATTAAAAAATTTTTTAAAAATGCGCCGACTTTACCCACCTATTCTAAGCACTCTATCTATAGCTCCTGACAATAACGTTTATATCTTAATTATACCCGTTACTCGTAGAGTAAAAGGGTTTATTGTATTCGTGCAAAAGTATGTAACAGCTAGAAGGAAGCATTTCCGACCCTATAAAGTATATATATTCTTGATCAGGGTCACTAGCCGAGTCGATATAGCCATGTCCGTCTGTCCGTCTGTCCGTCTGTCTGTCTGTATGAACGCTGTGATCTCGGAAACTACAAAAGCTAGAGAATTGGTATTTGGCATGAAGATTCTTGGAGTTCCTACGCAGCGCAAGTTTGTTTCCAGAAGGTGCCACGCCCCCTCTAACGCCCACAATAGCTTATATATGATTTAAAAATTTAAATATTTTGGAAAAGTAAAAATGCAGTTTTGTTGTGCTTATCAATACCTATCGAAATGTAGAAGAAATTTTTTAAATCGGACCATTCGTTTAAAAGTTATAGCTGATCAAAGTTTATATCTCCATCTCCCTCGCACTCCCTTTAGCCGAGTGACGGGTATTAGATAGTCGGGACACCAACCCGACTATAGCGTTCTCTCTTGTTTTTTAATTATAAATTAAAAATAACGGTTAATACTGCGTTTTAAAATAAACCTTAAAAATAACTATTATTCTTTAATTTTTACATTATCTGTTAAATATAACAGTTACTTGTAACTTTTATATTTTTAGTCATACAATAACTGTTATATCTGATTTTTCTAAATAAAAATCAAAAATAAAAGTCTTCCCAAGACTTTTATTCTGACACTCTGAAAAGAAAAGTCTTTAAAAGACTTTTATTTTTCAAATGGAGATATATGGAAAAGACTTTTATTTTTCAAAAAATAAAATAAAAGTCTTTTCCATATATCTCGCTAACAGTTCAGGTCATAGCTATCAAATTTGGATTATGGGTTAATCTTAATTATTTTTAAATTTTTAGATAATTTTTTCACGTTGGCCATTTTCTAAAATATACCGTTACTTAATAGTTGAGTGTATATTTGCATAAAGTTTTACTCATTGAGTTACCTTAGATAAAATGGGACGCAAGCAAAAGGACAATATTCGCTCATATTTTAATGAAAGTGCTGGAGAGTCGAAAGTGTCCTGCAAAATTTTCGGTTTTGCCTTACAAGGTAATTACATTACCAATATGGGACGGCACTTAAAAAGCAAGCATGAAAACGAGTGGAAAAAAAAAAAGGATTTCTCTTTATATTGGCGAGCAAGACGTGAAGCGAGCATGCGTGCAGATTGTAACCGCTGAGAAGGTATCGTTTTCATTGTTTGACTCACAACCATTTAAGGTGTTAACGGAACAAATATTTAATGGTCACAACATAACTCCAATAACATCGAGGAATATATACATTTGTTCAGCACAAAAAAGGAAAATTATATCCTTAACAAGAGAGAACGCTATATTCGGGTTGGTGTCCCGACTATCTAATACCCGTCACTTGGCTAAAGGGAGTGCGAGGGAGATGGAGATATAAACTTTGATCAGCTATAACTTTTTAACGAATGGTCCGACTTAAAACATTTCTTCTACATTTCGATAGGTATTGATAAGCACAACAAAACTGCATTTTTACTTTTCCGAAATATTTAAATTTTTAAAATCGTATATAATCGATTGTGGTCGTTAGAGGGGACGTGGCACCTTCTGGAAACAAACTTGCGCTGCGTAGGAACTCCAAGAAATTTCATGCCAAATACCAATCCTCTAGCTTTTATAGTTCCCGAGATCTCAGCGTTCATACGGACAGACAGACGGACAGACGGAGAGACGGACATGGCTATATCGACTCGGCTAGTGACCCTGATCAAGAATATATATACTTTATAGGGTCGGAAATGCTTCCTTCTAGCTGTTACATACTTTTGCACGAATACAATATACCCTTTTACTCTACGAGTAACGGGTATAAAAATGGATTCGGCTACCCGATTACACCGTAGTATTTTAGGGATCAACGCACAGGTATACTCTGAAAATACTTTTGAAAAATAAAAGTCTTTCAAAGACTTTTACTTACGAAAAGTCAGAATAAAAGTCTTTGGGTGATTATTTTTTTTTTGATTTGAAGAAAAAAGTTTCTCAGAGACTTTTATTTGAATAATCATAAATAACTGTTATTCGAGACTTACACTCAGGGAA
>JBAMCJ010004179.1:0-28511 GCA_037075205.1 Drosophila prostipennis
TCCCCCCCCCCCCCCCCCCCCCCCCCCCCCCCCCCCCCCCCCCCCCCCCCCCCCCCCCCCCCCCTGTGTGTGTGTGTGTGTGTGTGTGTGTGTGTGTGTGTGTGTGTGTGTGTGTGTGTGTGTGTGTGTGTGTGTCTCCCCCCCCCCCCCCCCCCCCCCCCCCCCCCCCCCCCCCCTCCCTAGAGAGACCCCACCACTTCTACCTACCTACCTACAATACAATTATTTAAAAACACACTACCATATTATTTTTATCATATCTTGACGTAGGTTAACTTTTTTATAACTTTTTATAATTTAACAACACATTGATTTTTCAGCGGCGAGTATACTAGTTTACAAAATAATATTCTTGGAGAGCTCCAAAGCAATTGATGGAAAATTCTGTTAGTGTTGGACCCCCAAATCACGAAAATACCAGCAATTTTTTTTTCGATGGCACAGTTGTTTTTTTAAGATTTTTTAAAGTTAAAAATGTTAAATATCGGACTTTTTTCGAATTTCTTCCAATATCTCGGGACATATCTACCCAATTGGGCCAGTTTTTGTTTAATTTTAAAGTACATAGATAAGAGCTTAACTTTGCCATACAAATCAATATGATTGGATAAGTAATGACAGCGCAGCAGCTCGACAAAGATGAAAAATGTGTTTTTTGGTCCACTGTAAGTCGGCTGTATATATCGTAAAAACTCGAAATAAATCCGTTGAAAAATCATAATGGGTACAAACTTAAAGTTTACATCCTACCGAATAAAACAAGCCGAATATGGCCCAAATCCATGGAAAATTCGATTTATGGTAGATTTTTAAAGTTCGGATTTTTCAACTTTTTTTGGTTGACAGAGTTCAAATTTTAGTTTTATCCTAGGCGGCGACATGTAAACCAAAATGAGTGGTGATGACAGCCGGGTCAAAAAATAGCTAAATCAGATATTTAAAAGCTAGAAAATTATAAAAATGAATTTAATTTTTAAAAATTCCTTATGTTCGTATGAACGGTCATAAGAGCCCTCAGAGCGACGTTTGTAGTCGTGAATAGTCAGCAATTTGTTGACGTGTGCACCTTATACGGGTGGTAAATTCGATACTCTCCGCTAACAAACTTTGTTAATACATTTAATTTCATATGTAATACCAATCATAATGTTACTCATAAGTGGCACTGGCCAATATTTCCTACAACAAAATTATAATGTAAATCAAACTTTATAATGTCTTGGTAGAAACCAATTAAAAGGGGAGCTGGTAAACATGGAAGAAGGGGTCAAGAACGATGACATAACTTTTGACTGACGACCGCGACATTAGGGGATCGTATTGCGCGGCCCGCGACGATCCATTTGGCACACAAACGTGTGAAGGGGAGGGAATGTGGCCGAAACACAGCCCGATCGTGTTACGATCAAGCTACAGCTGAGCTTGTGGGGCAGTGCAGACAGAAGACCGACGGACTTTACGAATTCTTTATTTTTCAGGCACGATAAATTTAGTCTCATTATGTTGGAGAGGAAGTGGCTTCCAAAAAACCCACTCCAAATACGGCGAGCTTAGCCGGCAGCCAGCGTGCCTGCTCAGGTCGCAACTTCCTCGGCCCAAGTCCTTCTCAGGACTGGGGCACTAATATGTCGACGTAACAGCGTGTCTGATTTTGTCAATGCCGAGGTTAAACAACTTCTAGCAGATGGTATTATCAGAAAGTCACGATCACCCTACAACAATCCTTTATGGGTTGTTAATAAAAAAAGGCCATAATGAAAGTGGCAACAAAAAATAAAGTCTCGTTATAGATTTTGGGAAACTAAATCAGAAAACGATTGACGACAAATACCCTATCCCAAGTATTTCTACGATTCTTGAAAATATGGGAAAGGCACAGTATTTTACAACATTGGACCTTAAATCGGGTTTCCACCAAATTGAGTTAGCAGAAATAGATAGTGAAAACCCCGCTTTCTCTGTTAACAACGGTAAATATGAGTTCTGTAGATTACCTTTCGGACTCAAGAATGTACCCAGCATTTTCCAAAGGGCAATCGACGATGTCCTTCGGGAACAAATATCAAAGACATGCTATGTGTATGTCGATGATGTTATCATCTACTCTAAAACTAAAGAAGATCATATGAAGGATATAAACTGGGTTCTTAAAAGTTTATATGAAGCCGGTATGAGGGTATCTCAGGAAAAGTCTAAGTTCTTCAAAAAGAGCGTAGAGTACCTGGGATTTATTGTATTATGCGCAGGACTAAGAACGTCCCCCGATAAAATAAAGGCCATCGAAGTCTTCCAACCACCTACGTCACTTTATAGCCTTAGATCATTTTTGGGTCTCTGCAGCTATTATAGGTGTTTTATAAAAAGCTTCGGCACAATGGCAAGACCCCTAACGGAGATCTTAAAAGGCGAAAATCAATCAAGAAAAATTAAAATTGAGTTATCACCCAAACAATTAGAGTCATTTGAAAAACTTAAACAAATTTTAGCATCAGAAGATGTGGTTTTAGCGTACCCCGATTTTAACAAACCTTTTGATCTAACGACGGACGCTTCCGCGCATACCCTAGGGGCCGTGTTGTCGCAAGAAAACCGCCCAATAACTTGGATCTCCGGATCTCTAGACCAATCCGGGACAACGAAATGCATTTCGCTACCAATGAGCGAGAACTTTTAGCGATTGAATGGGCACTTAAAAACTTAAGAAATTATTTGTAAGGGGTAAGAAAATTAAACATTTATACTGACCATCAACCTTTGACGTATGCAGTATCCGAAAAAATTCAAATGCCCTAATAAAACGCTGAAATGCTTTTATTAATGAAGACAACGCCAATATATTCTACAAACCAGGCAAACAAAATGTTGTAGCTGATGCCCTCTCTCGACAGAACGCGAATCCCTTACAGGTTAACCCCGAATCTGATATCGCTACCATCCATAGCGAAGATTCTCTCACATACACCATAGAGTCAGTGGATAAACCCGTTAACTGTTTTCGTTATTAGATAATTATCTGATTATAATTATAATCATCGTTGAAGCTGACTTCCCATCTACTAGAACCTTTATTCTATTTAAAGAAAAAAACAGACATATTATTCGAGTATTCGACCGCGAAACTCTTCTAACAACACTACTAGACATAGTAAAAGCAGTTGTCGTCAATGCCATTAATTGCGAACTGCCAATTCTTGCTTTCATTCAGCATAAACTAATCGAGGCATTTCCCTCGATGACATTCAAACATTGAAAATCTCTAGTAACAGATATTCCTGATCAAACAGAACAAAGGGAAATAGTAACCTTAGAACATCAGTTCAGACTTCATAAAAAACAGACGTACTACATAGATCATCTCGCCAAAAACCCGCTGTTTGCAACAACAACACAGACCCAACTTCCAAAAATAACAAACAAGACCACAAAGAAAGCTCAAATAAGCTGGGTCGACAAAAATGAAATTTTTGAACTTCTAAAAGCGGAATCGTTTGCCCACCAATTAGTTTTTTTTTGCCCACGTCTATTTTTTGAGATATAAAATTTCGAAAATTTTTGAAAATTTAATCGTAAGAGAATCGTTTGCCCCCGTTTGCCCACCTTTTAGAATTTTGAAAAAGTTGATACTTTAAAAGTTATGTTAATTATAAGTTTTTCCTTAAGAAAGAATCGTTTGCCCACCCCTTTAAACTAAATATTTTTGAAAAAAAACGTTTGCCCACCTCTTAAAACTTAAAATAATCGTTTGCCCACCCCTTAAAACGATGGTTTTATTCAAAAAAAAACCTTTGCCCACCTCTTAAAACTAAAAATAATCGTTTGCCCACCCCTTAAAACTATGTTTTTATGCAAAAAAAACTTTTGCTCACCTCTTAAAACTTAAAATAATCGTTTGCCCACCCCTTAAAACTATGTTTTTATGCAAAAAAAACGTGTGCCCACCTCTTAAAACTAAAAATAATCGTTTGCCCACCCCTTAAAACTATGTTTTTATACAGAAAACGTTTGCCCACCTCTTAAAACTAAAAATAATCGTTAGCCCACCCCTTAAAACTATGTTCTTATGCAAAAAAAACGTTTGCCCACCTCTTAAAACTAAAAATAATTGTTTGCCCACCCCTTAAAACTAAATAAATGTATTAAAATGTTATTTAAAAATGTTTTTAAAACGATTGCCCACTTTCTAAATATAGTACGCGCGGCATGGGGGTCAAAGGTCTTATGCAAAACAAAAACATGTAATTCAAACATCTAATTTTATAACTAAGATGTTTAGCAGGTAGTACTTAAAATATTTCCATCAATGAATGGCTCGTTAGATTCTAGCCTTTGAATATGTTAGTACCTGTGGGAAAGGGTGGACATTTTTTATGACACTTTTTAGGGTTTTATACCTAGCAGGTATTTTCCGCAACCTGCTCCAATTTTAAACCTAAAACACTTGTCTCAGTTTCAAAATTCGCTCTCCTCCTCGAATCTCATATTAGGTATAAAAAACAACACCCACGCTTCAGAATTAGTCTATTTTTGTGTGAAAAAGTGAAGTGAAAAGTTGTGCGCGATATTTGATTAACAGTAAAGTACTAGCATTGTTTTGTTTAAAGTGAATTAAAGCGAAGTGGCATTGCACTAAATTCTGTGTTTGTGTGTTTTTTGCATTTTTGTGAATTTTGTTAAAAGTCTTTTTAAAGACTTCCAAAATTTTCAATTGTGATTTGCTATTAAAGTATAATTTTGAAATTTACTGAATACCAGAATTTCGTGCCGTGTCATAAGCAGGGTTCGAAAATGCCACTATATAGCAGCAATAGTAACTACAAAAATGATATACTATTGCTACGATAGTAATATCTATGAAGCCTGAAGCAAAGCATTTTTGAAATGCTACAGTCAGAATACTATATGGAGCCGTAGCAATAACAAAAACTATCGGCCCTGTTCTAGTTTTCACTTCCGAAAAATTCACACGCATTCGAATTTCCCAGACCTGTTCCAAGACTCACTTCCGAAAGAACTGCTCGGAATCGAATTTCCCTCTGTTGTTACTCTGTTCACTTCCGTAAAATTCACACGGAAACTTTCCGACAAGCATTTGACAGGCGGATTTAAATCCGGCAGTATAAATATTAATTATTTAAAAATACTTCGCGATAGCTTTAAAAGCCAATCATATTTTTATGATATTCCTTGATGTTTTATGATCATAATTGCATCATCGGAATCGAAATAATTTGTATATATGAGTTTATAAAAATTATTTTGTGGTTGCACCTCAAAAACCAGTCGATTATAGCCTTGACAATTATTTCAAATCCCCTGCCCTTGTTCTAAATTCCGCTCGGATTTGGCTAAAATGGGCCAGGGTTATCATGGTAGGCTGGAAAATAATAATTTTGTGAAGATGATTTATTAACATTATCAACATTATTAACATTTTTTATGGTAAGAATGATTATTTATCCGAGATACCAAAAATCATGTTTTGGTTTAAAATTTCACTTAATTTAATGCTTAAACTGAGCGAAACCTTTTTAATAGGGATATTTTTTGGAGAACTCAGCAAACCTTTTCTTTTCAGTGTTGTGTAGCGCTGGATGCGAAAAGGGGAACAAATAAGGGAAATTATATATTATGTTAAAGGGAAATTCGACAATGTTAACAAATTCACTTCCGAGTGAAAACTGGAACAGGCCGGTATAGTTTTTTTTTAGAGCAGTAATATCTATGAAGCCTGAAGCAAAGCATTTTTGAAATGCTACAGTCAGAATACTATATGGAGCCGTAGCAATAACAAAAACTATCGGCCCTGTTCCAGTTTTCACTTCCGAAAAATTCACATGGATTTGAATTTCCCAGACCTGTTCCAAGACTCACTTCCGAAAGAACTGCTCGGAATCGAATTTCCCTCTGTTGTTACTCTGTTAACTTCCGTAAAATTCACACGGAAACTTTTCGACAAGCATTTGACAGGCGGATTTAAATCCGGCAGTATAAATATTAATTATTTAAAAATACTTCGCGATAGCTTTAAAAGCCAATCATATTTTTATGATATTCCTTGATGTTTTATGATCATAATTGCATCATCGGAATCGAAATTATTTGTATATATGAGTTAATAAAAATTATTTTGTGGTTGCACCTCAAAAACCAGTCAATTCTAGCCTTGACAATTATTTCAAATCCCCTTCCCTTATTCTAAATTCCGCTCGGATTTGGCTAAAATGGGCCAGGGCTATCATGGTAGGCTGGAAAATAATAATTTTGTGAAGATCATTTATTAACATTCTTATTATGCCAGTTTTTTTATGGTAAGAATGATTATTCATCCGAGATACCTTAAATCATGTTTTGGTTTAAAATTTCACTTAATTTAATGCTTAAACTGAGCGAAACCTTTTTAAAGGGGATATTTTTTGGAGAACTCAGCAACCCTTTTCTTTTCAGTATTGTGTAGCGCTGGATGCAAAAAGGGGAACAAATGAGGGAAATTATATATTATGTTAAAGGGAAATTCGACAATGTTAACAAATTCACTTCCGAGTGAAAACTGGAACAGGCCGGTATAGTTTTTTTTAGAGCAGAGCATTCTATATGACTATAGTAGCTATAGTAATTTTCAGGGACCGTAATCATTTTTTGAACCAAAAAAATCAAGCACTTAGGATTGACATACGCGAAAAAGGAAAACTATAAGGAAAAGGTCCTTAGCTAGAAAGAGAAAGTATCCACACAATCAGCTCCTCTTCTTCTTAAGAATTCGCGTTTTTTGAAGAACGGATTGGCACGAAATTGTAGGATATTCCATGTCGTTGTGTTTTATTTTGCGCATCCTTTTAAATTTTGTTTATAGTCTTTTTAAAGACTTGCGATTTTTTCAAGTTTTATTTAAAAAAATTTTTTTTTAGTCATTTAAAATCTTGTTTATTTTACATTATTTAAATATTTTATTTCTTTGTGTTTTACTTTGCGCATATTTGTGAACTTTAATTAAAAGACTTACGAAATTAGTTTTATAACTTCTTGTATTTTTTTATAACCTCGTGTATTTTTAATGATCGGATTTATGCTGGTCCAAATTGAATTTTTTCACTTTTTTAGATTTTGACTGGAACTTAATGCTGTCTATAAGAAAGTTAAAGGGCATTATATTACCTGTAAAATAAGTCTAAGGTGACCAAAATCGGTTTACCAGAACAAAAGATAGAAAATAAAAAAGGGCCAAAAACGCTTTTTACCCTTAAAAAAAATTGACACCATACAAAAACAAGAGAGAACGCTTTAGTCGGGTTGGTGTCCCGACTATCTAATACCCGTCACTCGGCTAAACGGAGTGCGAGGGAGATGGATATATAAACTTTGATCAGCAATAACTTTTTAACGAATGGTCCGATTTAAAAAATTTCTTCTACATTTCGATAGGTATTGATAAACACAACAAAACTGCATTTTTACATTTCCGAAATATTTAAATTTTTAAATCGTATATTAAGTATTGTGGGCGTTGAGGGGGCGTGGCACCTTCTTGAAATAAACTTGCACTGCGTAGGAACTCCAAGAATCTTCATGCCAAATGCCAATCCTCTAGCTTTTATAGTTTCCGAGATCTCAGCGTTCATACGGACAGACAGACGGACAGACGGACATGGCTATATCGACTCGGCTAGTGACCCTGACCAAGAATATATATACTTTATAGGGTCGGAAACGCTTCCTTCTCCCTGTTACATACTTTTGCACGAATACAATATACCCTTTTACTCTACGAGTAACGGGTATAAATATAAGTGCCCATTTCTTAAACAGGGAGATGTTCTTTACCAGAAAATTTAGGTTGTCTTCAATTAGGTGGACGTCGATTTGGTTTTGTAAACTGGTGTAATTACCCACCAAATAACCAAACCTGCGAAAAAGTCTCCCCCTTTATCATTAAAAAAGTGATTGATTTCCAATGCGGTGGTGAAGTGGAATCTGTGAAGAAAACAAGAGACGGTAATCTCCTAGTAAAAACCAAAGGTTTAGCCCAAGCAAAAAGAATACTTAAACTAACCCAATTCCCAATTCCTGGTCAACACATCCGAACACCGAACTCTCAACACATCTAAAGGAGTAATATACTCTAACGACCTTCGCAGCATTGATAAGGAAATAATATTAAAGGAACTTTCCCTACAAAAAGTGACAGATGTCGAAAAAATCTATCACTTCAAAAACAACCTCTAATAGCCCAGTCGCACAGAGCACGTAACGGGGGAACGGTTGGGATATTGACAGATGTGAAACACCTGGTCCCATACAACACATTTGTAAATCTACCATCCAATAATAATTCAAAATATTAAAACAACTCAAAAATTCTGGTTGTAAATGTATGTTTAATATAAGAGGTACAAGACATTTTTAGGGGAAGAATGTTCAAGGAGAATGAAGAAGTCAATCTTTCCATTGTTAGAGGACCGCCTGGGGGCTTAACCCAAAAAAATCGGGTGAGGAAATTGCTATTCTTCTCGCATTGCCATCGCTTTGGGATATGTCCCGAAGTATATTGCTGTTGATTTGGTTTTAAGCTTGGTCTTCACATGTTGTTGGGAAATATTAAACCTTATGGGCTGGGACATCCTTATAGGGAATGCTTCTAACTCCGCGCATGTCCACAGTGTTGTTCTGCCATAGATAAATTAGGAGAAAATACATATACGCTTTCCAGTTCAACCTTCCGATGTCTTCTGCATTCGTTTTCCTGCAGTTTTTTGTTATCATTACATTTGTTTTTTCAGTAATATTCAAATTTATATTAAGAATGTCATTAATTTCTTGGGTGTCTGGGACAACTATCGGCTAAATATCGACTAGAAACGGTCGGTTTAGGAACAATAGTTTAGTTGGGGGACTAACTGGGAAAATTTGGGAACAGAAAATTCCTATGAAACATCCGTCAAAGAGATGGGGGAAGGTGGATGGTGCTCTGTGGGAATAGGGTATTACAAGAAACTGGTCTGGTAATCCTAACATTTCCCAGTGGACCAAGGCGCGATAGTATAGCGAAACTATCGCAAAATGTTCGTAAACGGACTTAGAAACGATAGAAATCCGCGAGCTTTTACTAAAGTCTCGTTAAATGTTCGCAAACGGACTCAAAAACGAGCGTTTAGTAAACAAAAACCGGGCGACATTATTTTCAGCCTTATGTCCAGTTTTCATTCTTTTTTTAACTCGTTTGCGATAGTTTTGCGAGACTTTGCCGTTTTTGTTCCACTTCGTTTCTCGTTTCCATGGCTGATGCGCAGTTTCTCGTTCGTTTCTTTTCGTTTCTTTTGTGCGTGTGTTCTTTTGTGCTTAGAAACTTGCAGAGTGCAGTCGTATAAAAGCCGAAATTGTTTAAAAGTGATTTATTAAATAAACAAAATCAGTAATTAAATTATAATTGAGTGTTTAGTTCAGTGCTGTGACCCAAAGAGTGAGTTAAAACGGCTTTAAAGCCAAAAAACAAAACAGAAATAAATCAAAAATCAAAATGTGCGTTCTTCTTCGTTTTTCAGCCTTCTTCTTGGAATTTTGCGGTGGAAGTGAAGAGAAGAGCAATAGAATTTAATAATGTCATTAAAACGCAAGAGGAGGAATTATATATGCGAATCGAAACATATAATGAACAGTGCTGCTAAGATAAATAGTGTCCGACGACCTCGCACGGCTGTACTCTTGGCGTGGAACCGAGGCCAAGAAATGTATAAGGGGGTTGCGCGTTACTCTAGCAATCCGTTGTAAGTATTTTTTATACGAATAATTTTATTACAATGCACAATATTACAAAATCGTTTTTTTACAGCGGGATTTAAAGAAAGATTTTCCCTGGAAGATGCCGAGTTCGACAGGATAACCCAGAAGTTTTTCCAGTACGCCCAGGACAGGATATCTAAGAGTCAGAAGCAGATGAAAGTAAAAGTTTAAGTACTCCAAAAGAATCTCATATGTTAAAGAGTCTCATAAATGTACCATGAAGTACCACAAAATCTCATTACCCCATTTAATTTCATTAATTTTTATGATTTGTGTGATACCATATTTAAAAAAACATTAAAATAAAAAAGAAAAACCAAAAATTTAGTACTGCTTTCACTGAAGGAATGAAATGGAATGAAACACCTTTTATAATCTTTTTCGATGCGCTACTAATATTAATTTCGGCTCGTTAATGATATTAAAATCGCCTCGCAAAATATATCACCAAAGGCTCGCAAACGATCCGTTTACGAGCTATCGAAAACGAAACTTTCTTTGCCACAAACTGAGCGACCAGTGATTCGTTTTTTCATCGTTTTCGGATTCGAGGCGATAGCCGTTTTCCGTTTAAGTTTCGCGTAACAATTATGATAGGATAAGATCGTGTTAATATACGGCCCCATATTCCTAGACCCTAAAAATGCCGAAACCAGAGTTGTGACTAATTCATTAGATTTGTAATGAATTAGCAATTTCATTAGCATTAAAGCAATGTAATGCTAGTGAAATCAGTTTTCATTATCACTAGAAAAAGTAATGCTTTTAATGCATTACTTTTGACAAATATAATGATAATGAAAATTCAATTCATTATTTTTGACAAATATAATGCTAATGAAAATTCAATCCATTACTTTTGAGAAAAGTAATGCTAGTGAAAAATATTTCATTACTTTTAAGAAAAAGTAATGCCATTGATATTTTTTCATTACCATTAATAATGATAATGAAAAAATTTGCATTAAAAATATCATTAAATATGTTTTAACTTTATTTTTTTTGACAAAGTATTGCAACCACAAACCATGTCTTCATGCAAATAGCCCTGAAGATTTCGCGATTTCACTTTTATCATTTTTTTGCATTAGTTACGAGTTCATGCTTAACATACAAAACTTCTTAGTGCCAGTGCTGAAGAAGTCGCGGTCCATGAAGGAAAATTTGCTTTTAACGTTTTTCGAGTTTAGGACCGCTGTACTATGCAGTTGCCGAAAATTTCTTGGTGGTAGTTCTTCAGAATTCGCGGTCCATGGAGGAAATATAGATTTTAACGTTTTTTGAGTTATGGACCGCTGTGCCAATGGGGTTGTCTTCAACCAATGTGGCCCTAAGATTTCGCGGATTGATTTCGATTGTTTTTTGGATCGGTTGCTGTTTGTATTCGTAAGAGCAAGTACATTAGTGCTATGCTTAACATACAACATATTTTGGCGGTTATTCATACAAAATCGGGATCCGTATTCTATTTAATTTTGTTCAGTTTTAAGAAGCACCCCAGCAGGCTTTTGCGGTCAAATTCACTAAAGAATGACATGCAGTGTCAGATTAAACCATTATTTAAAAGCAGTGTCGGAGCAAACATATCTTAAAAAGCGGTGTCGGAACAAACAAATAAGAAAAAATCAGAGTCGGAGCAAACAAATAAAAAAATCAGTGCAAGTTATGGCGAGTGAAAATAAACCAGTGATTGACGGGATGGACGGATGCAGCAATCAGTCAATGATTACTTCGTTTTCCAACATTTCGTGAGTATACTTCTTAAACGTTTGAAAAAACGTACTAGTTAATAAAAAAATTAAAACTAGAGCCAGCACTTCGCATAGTTCCTTGGAAGAAAAAGTAGCTTTAGATGACCCGCAAGTGCCCTTGATATTAAATGGGAAATATTTTAAAATTATTAAACCGGTAAGTGAAATGTAAAGGCGTCAAGTAAAAGGAGTAAGGCCATTTGTTAAATTGAAGAAATTAAAAACACTGAGAGAAAAATGGCACAGTTAATTAATATATTATTATATAATCCAATTTTAGGTTTGTAACACATCTCACCAAAAGCAAACTAGCGGTGTTTTAGCAGCATGCCAGACATGCCCCATGCCTAATCAATATCGAGGATCAGTAAAAGTCACCTCAAACTTCATAAGCCACCTTAAGGAAAAACATAGGAGAGATTACGAAGAATATATTTTCGAAAAACAGCTTCAGTCTAAGAGGACAAAAAAATGTGGTCTAAGGCAGTCTGACTTTGACGAAAAAGTATTAAAGTTCGTTGTCGATACTTTTTCTTCTTTGTCAATTGTAGACAATCCATCTTTCGTTGCCCTTTTTGAAAACAATTCAGAAACTGTGCCGGGACGAAAGAAATTGACTAAGCTTTTAGATGACAAGTTTGACTTTCACAAGGTACATATGATTGAAAAATTAAATTCTGTGAAATACGTGTGCACCACGGCAGATATTTGGTCGACAAAGAAGAGATCCTTTTTTGGATACACATGCCATTGGCTTGATAACAATTTCCAACGTCACTCCGTTGCACTGGCGTGTAGTCGAATGGCTGGAAGCCACACCTTTCACAGAGTCGCTGAGTTCGTACAACGCATAAATTATGACTTTCATCTAAGCAACAAACAAATCGTATGCACTATTACTGATAATGGAAGCAATTTCGTTAAGGCCTTCAAGGAAACTGCCAATAATATGGACACCCCACTAAAATATGCCAAATCCCGAAAATATGCAACAATTTCTCACAGCCTCACACTCCAGATGACGAAAATTGTACCAATCCAAAGTCCTGCTCAAACTGTAAGAGACAAGACGCCAATAGCCAAAACAATCACTCCACAACCGACAAACAATGCCCAACATTTATCAAGCAAAAAGAAATTGTTGCAATAAAAACCATTGAAAAAGTAGACTTCAAAACTGCATTAAAACTATACTATGAACGTCACACTCATCAACCATTACATTCTCTAATGCACTTCAACAACAACCAAAACCTACAACACCAGCACAACCAACAAACATCACTCCATTAACCTCAACTAACATGAAAACACATGCAAATAGGAAAATCACCAACTATGATGATCTCCTTAAAGACGCAAATAAAGAAGACAACAAACGGCCTATACCTCGGAAGAAGACATGGACACAACTGAATCCACCAACCGCAATCAAAGCAAAAGGCACATTCCCGATTCTGACCGTAAGCTCAGATCACAAACAAAAGACAAGTCCAACAACCTTAGTAAACCACTTAAAGCTAAAGACAAATCCGAAAAAACAAGTATCCCCAATACCAACCTCATAAGCAAACTATGTAAATAATAAATCCCAATACTAACTAGAATATAAGTACGAAAACCACATATACACTTAAGTACATATAACTCTAAAACTTAAATCCGATGCTTAAAATTATACAATGGAATATACATGGTTACAGAAACAACTACATAGAACTACAAGTACTAAGTAAAGCCTACAACCCACAGATTATTGCCCTCCAAGAAACACATATTACAAACCTTCAATCCCTCCTTTACACCAGTAAAAACAACCACAACGTTTTGGAGGTACTGCCCTCCTGATACACAATTACATACCTCAGAATGAAATCTCGATAAGCTCAGATTTCGACGTGGTTGGACTTTCTATACAATCCAAAACTAAATTTAACATAATCTCAGCCTATATCTCCCCCTCGAAACCCTTCAACACAAACAACTTGGCCAATGTCCTTGATTCCCAGAACGCCCACACCCTAGCGTTGGGTGACTTTAACAGCTGGCACCCCTACTGGGGTTCTCCAAGATCCAACAAAAGAGGAAGGATCATAGCCAAACCTCCAACCCTTTACCGCAAAGCCAACATTTAAACTTAAAGATGCAGATTGGGACCTCTACAAGAAAAACATTTCGTTTTTAAACTTGGAAGCCAACTCTATCACAAATGTCAACCAAGAAGCTGCTATTATCAAAAAAATACTAATTCAAAGCGCACACCTATCCATCCCACAAAACACCACCTTCTCCCAACCCCGCACCTGGTGGAACGGCAACCTGTCCTCAAAAAATGGAGGAAGTTCAACAGAGAGCCAAATACTCAGAACATTATAAAATACAAGAAATCAAATGCAAAACTCAAAAGATCCATAAGAGATGCAAAAAAAATCAGTATACAACAGTTTAGGTCCGACATCAACCCATACACAAACCCAAATAAAACATGGGCAAACATAAAAAGATTATGTGGCCTATACCCTCAGAAAATCATCCACTGCTTAAACAACCCTACTCCCACAATCGACCCAACAGAAATTGTCAATTCTTTTGGCCAAACCTGGTCAGATGAAGCCGGCGATCACAATTTTCGACTCAACAAAATACTCCTTGACCCGACCCCTAACTATATCCCGTCCAAAATAGCATCTGAAATTAAAAAATACATAACCTTTATTGAATTCAGCTCTGCCCTTAACACACTGAAAGGAAACACACCCGGTTTCGACCGAATTTTCTACTCGATGATTAAAAACTTGCCTAACACTTTTAAACACAGAATTATCAACCTCTACAATAAAATACTCTCCTTCCATATCCCGCAATCATTCAAACTCAGCCTGGTACTACCTATCCTAAAACCATAAAAGCCCCAAACAGACATAAAATCTTACAGACCTATCTCTCTAAATTCATGCCTAGCCAAAATTCTCGACAAAATAGTAGCAAAAAGGTTGTGGTGGCTCGTCTTAAACAACGACCTTATCCACAACAGCCAATTCGGCTTCAAAAGGGGCAAATCTGTACTAGACAGTCTACTTTATGTAGACCACCTAGCCTCCAGATCCATTGCCCTCAAAAAACACCTCTCTATTATATCACTTGATTTTACTAAGGCTTTTGACAAAATTGCGATAAACACTGTCATACAGCAACTACACGATTGGAAAGTAGGGGCTCGTAATATTAACTATGTTAAAAACTTCATGACAAATAGAAAAATGACAGTAAAAATCGGCAACAACATCTCTAATACCTACCCCGATAACAATGGCATCCCGCAAGGTTCGCCAATCTCTGTAATTCTATTCCTAACTTCCTACAACTCCTTTACCAACATCATCTCTACCTCAAATCAAATCAAATTCTGCGCATACGCAGGTGACTTCCATGTCCTCATCCAACACAAGAAACGTAAAAACCCCACAACAAACCTAACAAACATCATTAACCGAATTGACGAGAGGTGCACCCACTCAGGGTCAGTCCTATCAAAAGACAAATGTTAGATACTACACATCTGCCGGAAACACAACTGCAATGCTAAGATACAAACAGGAGACACCAACATTCCAATCACAGACACCCTCAAAATACTAGGACTTACAATCAACCACAGATACACGTGGAACTCACACATATCCAAATTAAAAACCGAACTTTCCAAACCTTAAGGAATAGTTAAACTCCTTTCCTCGCTTAAATACAATACGAACACTGCTTCTCTCATCCAAGTCATAAAATCGATCATCATCTCAAAAATAGACTACTGTCTCCCAATTTATGGCCACGCACCCAAAAGCCCAACTTAACAAGATTAAAACTACCCTTAATTCCGCAATAAGAGCAGGCCTTGGATCATTCCGTTCCACGCCCATAAACAACCTTCTAATAGAAGCCAACATAAGCCCCATAGAACATAAACGAGACTTTTTAACAGGTAAACTAGTTAAAAACCTAATGCAATCTAGAGATACTCTATTAAAATATCTTACCAAATCGACTAAAAGAATCCACAGATACCCCAGCACAATCGACCGCGTAATACATACATCTAAACTCAACTCCATTCCTTACCTTCCAATCACAAACAATAAATGTAAATCATTCAACATGCTTAACATCATAAAAGCGACCAACACCACCTTATCAAAATACAATAAAAACTCAACATCACCAACCACTTTCCATCAACTGTTTCACACCATCAAATCCTCTTATCCAAACCACAACTTCGTTTATACCGACGGATCTAAATCGAGAGACGTAACATCCTACAGCATCACAAGCGAAACAGAAACAATAAAACTAGGTCTCCTGCCTTACTATTCCTCAGTTCATTCGAGTGAGATAATAGCAATTCAAGAGGCCATCAAAATTTGCATCAAGATACCAGGCAAACACGCTATATGCACAGACTCCCTTTCATCCATCTCCTCGATCACTAACCACAACAACCATACACATTATGCCACCTCAGTCAGAAACCTAATCACCAAACACTTCCCAAAAATCTCTCTCATCTGGGTTCCTAACCACATAGGACTCATAGGAAACGAAAGCGCAGACGAAGCAGCCAAACGTGCTGCTTAATTCCCCTTAATTTTTACCCCAAACAACAACCCGAAAGACATAACACACTTTCTTAAAACAAAACTAAAAGATAAACAAACGGACCTACTCAATTCAACCTGAAATTGGTATCAACAAATAGCAAAACTATCACCCTCCAACACCCCCCACAAAAACTCTCCACTGAACAGAAGACAACAAATAATAATAACAAGACTTAGACTTGGACATACAACACAAAACAACACAAAAAACAACTTGTGTCCACTATGCACCAATGCAAGCATAAACGTAGAACATATAATATGTTCTTGTCCCTCCATCTCCTCACAACGCTCTCAATGCTTCCACAACCCCAATCCTATAATATATCTTGCAAGCCCCCCGAACAATAACTTCAATAACCTCATAAACTTTGTCACGAAATCCAACATTTTAAGTAAAATATAAAAATAAATTAAAAACAAGAAAGGAAGCTAGCTTCGGCCAGCCGAAGCTTATATACCCTTGCAGATAATTTTTATTAATCACTAATTTTCCGATCGTTGCTATGGCAGTTATATGATATAGTAGTTCGATATTGATCAAATTAAACTCGAAATTCGAAAACATTTAAAAAGAGTCATATCCCAGAGTAGAAGAGAATACAATAAAAACCAACGAAGCAATAATAAATTTCCTATTATATTCCCATTAATTTTCCGATCGTTCCTATGGCAGCTATATGATATAGTCGTCCGATTTTGATACAAATTTTTTCGAAATTCAGAATTAAATAAAAAATGGTCTTTTCAAAAGTAGGAGGTTATATGTTCAAAAACCCCGAAGATATAATTTTTTTAATTTTTTTCCCGATTATTTCTATGGGAGCTTATGATATAGTTGTCCGATCCGGCTCGTTCCGACTTATATACTACTTGCAAATGAAAGAAGACTTTTGGGAAAGTTTAAGCCCGATAGCTTTAAAACTGAGAGACTAGTTTGCGTAGAAACGGACGGACAGACGGACATGGCTAGATCGACTCGACTAGTCAAGCTGATCAAGAATATATATACTTTATGGGGTCTGAAACGTCTCCTTCACTGCGTTGCAAACTTCTGACTGAAATCATAATACCCTCTGCAAGGGTATAATAAACACAATATATAGATGTACATCAATTACAACAAGTAAAATAAGTATCATAAAAAAAAATAAAAAATATATTAACAAATTTAAGAAACAAAATTTTGTAAATGAAAAAGATACGATCCACAAAGAGCTGAAGGCCTACAGCTTGTTACGAGCGCCGGTTATGGCGGGAAGCGAGGCAAAAAGGGGGCAGCAGAAGCCACAGTCTGTAAGATTGCGAAAGAAGAAAGAAAGACCAAAATTTGCACAATGCATTATAATGCACCAATTGGGCAATTCAAGGGAAAAATATAGCGGTCAGTAAAGCAACGAACGACTGATATGAACCCGAGAGCTGACGCTAGCCAAATCCAAAGTGGGCCAGTTAGCTAGAGAAAGGGGAAATGAGTACCTAGATGGAAACACTTAGGTACGAAAATAAGAACAAGGAAGCAAAAAGAAAAGCTCTAGCTACAGTATAAAAGAGTTAAAACTCCACGGAGAGACAGTCAGATTCTGAGATACGACCGGCAGTTATACGAGTCGGGACGCCAAAGACAGAATTAATTCTGCCTCGGGACGCGCTATAGCCGTCAAAACTGGGGTCCAATGCCACCAGGCGACCAGTACCCGTTGTCGCAGAGGACAACATCCCCGATAAGGACACGCCTATCGATTAGTAAGGATTTGAATCAATTCGGGACTATTGTCGTGATCCAATACAAACAAGTGAAAATCAAGGGATCAAGACCATGATCCGCCAGTGAAGATAGTCGCGATAATAACTGATCGAGCATTTCTAAATGCAAATTAACTAATCCAAGTCAAAGGGAGTAAATAGTGACGAGTTATTTATCAATTATAATATCTTCCCAAAGACCAAGATCCTTTACTCCAAGTTTCGCGATTAAAGGACCAAACAAAAAAAAAATGGGGACCAAAGAACAAAAAAAAAAAGAAAAAAAAGAAACAGAGGCAGCAACGCCAACAACAAAAAGAAAAACATCAACCACAAATGCAGACGTGAAGGTGAAATCGGAGGTCTATCGAGAAGTCACCGTTGTGGAGTTTAGAGGATTGCCCGAGTGCCGCGTTATACCCTACGCCAATATTCATATAGTTTTTTTTAACTCTTTGTTCTGTTCAATACACAGCTAAGCGAAAAATACTATGTTCAACACATATTTCTCCAAAGTATTATTTTTTTAGTGCATATATATATATATATATGCCCAATTTAATAATTATTTAAAACCCAAAGCAACCGGAGCGTCGAGATCTCATCGCCAGGACATAAAGAGTAAGTCTATATTTCACCAAACTTATATATATATATGTAAACATACTACAGACAATAAAACAAAAAAAAAACACTACCTAATCACCATATTTTTATGGGAACACAACATTTATAATTTATACATATCTTTTATATCATCTTTATATTGATACTTTTAATATTAGCCTTCATAAACATTTCTATAATTAATTTACTCTCTTTTTATATTTTTCTTATCATCAACACCACTTACACCTATTATATATTTTTGTCAACATCATGCACACATACACAAAATAATGTGAATCGAACTTCATAATGTCTTGGTAGAAACCAAGCTGGTAAACATGGAAGAAGGGGTCAAGAACGATGACATAACTTTCGACTGACGATCGCGACACTAGGGGATCGTATTGCGCGGCCCGCGACGATCCATTTGGCACACGAACGTGTGAAGGGGAGGGGATGTGGCCGAATGTGGTCATGTTACGATCAAGCGACAGCTAAGCTTGTGGGGCAGTGCAGACAGAAGACCGACGAACTTTACGAATTCTATCCACTTTTCAGTCACGATAAATTTATTCTCATTATGTTGGAGAGGAAGTGTCTTCCAAAGAACCCACCCCAAATACGACGAGCTTAGCCGGCAGCCAGCGTGCCTGCTCAGGTCGCAACTTCCTCGGCCCAAGTCCTTCTCAGGACTGGGACACTAATATGGCGATGTAACTTGCTGCTAAAGCTCATACCCATTGTTAGCAAGTAGTTTGCAATTATTTGTTAGCATTAAATAAATAAAAAAATAAATAAACTTTAGAACATAATAGAGCCCATCGTTCGTCCCAGAGGTAACACTAAATTGTAAAGTTTGCTCTATTGCAAAGTACACCCGTCACCCTACAAAACAAACAGTTTTCTAAGTTCGCTATTGTACAGCCGACCGCATCAAGAGCTATCGTGGGTGTAAAATCCCCAAATGTTAAATATCGTAAATTTTTTTCCCAACACACAAACATTTTACTGTGATAATGAGAGATCATTAAACTGAGAGACTATTAAATCAATATTATTAAATAATTTCAACATTCACATTGCAAATGCACCCCCCCTACACAGCACCTCGAACGGACAGGTCCAAAGTTTTCACAGCACCCTTGCTGAAATTACGCGTTGCCTAAAAATTGAAAAACAAATGAACGACACTGCAGAGGTTATCTTACTAACCATCCATTCGGTGACTAACAAAACGCCTATAGAAATAATACACTCTAGATCTGCAGAATTTGAGACGGAGATTAGCACAAAAATTCAACTGGCCCAGGAGAAAAGCTTAGACCAGATAATCAAATACAGAACTTATAAAAGATATCAGGTCGGCGACAAAGTTTTCTTAAAATCAAATAAACGCCTGGGGAATAAACTGTCTCCCCTATGCTCTGAAGAAATAATTGAAGCAGACCTTGTCCATAAGGACAATTTAAAATAAAACACTGAAAATTATTTTTCTAGATTTAATTTTAAATTAAGATTTTTGTTTCTTTCTTTCTTTTTTGTTTTAGGTTAGGTTAGGTTAGGTTAGGTTAGGTTAGAAACGGCTGCCAAACTAACGTCTGACACACTTAGACCTCTGTGGGTCCATTGTGGTACCGTATGATCTCGTTTTCCCTTATTCGGGGTCCCCTATCTTATATCTTTCGTCCTAGAAAATTTGGATAATTAGCATGTCTTCCACCCGGAAGATTTAACAAAAGAGTTTATACTTTTAAGGGGTTTCCTAGATGTTTCAGTCTTAGTCTGCATAGGGCTGGGCAGAAGCATAGAAGGTGCTCCACCGTTTCCTCCTCTTCCTCGTCCCTGCAGCTTCTGCAGAAATCATTGTACGGGTTGTTTTAGGTTAATGCTTTGGACTTTTATTCTGACCATGACCTTCTCGAAAACTACTGCTTTAAAAATAAATGACTACTCACATTCGGACTATATACCGGTGATGGATGGAGACGTCACAATCTGGGACGAATTTGGGTATCTTGGACACTCCACAAACATTACTTCATATGAACTTTACGCACTCGAAACAAAAACTACAATTGATACTCTTACACAAGACCACGTGAGACGGATATTGACCGTGGATATCAAACGGATAGATTCGTTAGTGGGTACTTTAAGAGTTCATTATAAAAGTGCACGGAGCATTAATATGTTAGGATCAGCGTTAAAAGCAATTGCAGGTAACCCAGACTTCAACGACTGGGAACAGGTTAAATGTAAACAGAATCAATTAATTGAATCAGAAAGTAATCAAGTGGAAATAAATTCTAGAGTACAAATACGTTTAAACGAATTAACCAATTCCATAAACGCAATTTACAAGTCAGACGAAATAGACAAAAGTCACCTTTTTAAAATAATCTTGGCAAAAAATATAATTATAACTGTGATAACGGGATTGCGATAAAAAGAAGAAGAAGACGTCCAGTTTGAGAATGAATTTATTCAAAAGTCAAACATTCTTAGTGTCTAGAATTGAGTGAGCAGCGGGCGAATTAAATGCAACGTTAGCATATTCATGTACACACATATATGCACTGAGACGGCTGGCTCGATGTGTTAGTGAGGGAGAGCCAGCCGGCACCATGGGAATGCATAGTCAGCATTTTAGCATGGCCGATATGCAGGCCATTGTCAACCAAATGTTAAGATTAATAAGTGTGTATAAATATGTGTATATTTGATATATGTATCTACCCTGCAGTTCCCGAATTCAGCCCGAGCGCTAAATAGCACTGAGTCGACTGCGACGCCGGCAGAGCCTTGGCAGAATCGACTCTCTCACCAACCCTCTCTCTCTCCAAATCTCTCTCTTTACGAAGTTAAGGTGCTGAATAAGCAGTGAATGAGCGCCTAAAAATAATTTTGGTACAAATTCATCACAACATCATCACTAGGCCGACAGTGTCGCCGACGGAGCCGACCGAAACGGCGCCAGAGACGACGCTCTCTTTCACAATCGCTCTCTCTGCGCAGGGGTAGAGACAAGTTAGGCAAGCGCGATCGTGACAAAGGGAAAAGAACAACAAGAGAGATTAAAATTGCAGATGTTGTTTTTCTCGCTCAGTATTCTTTTTATATTTCCCAAAGGCAGACGCCGTTGTTCCGCGTTTTTCAATTGCGTTCTAACTGTGACAAATTGTTTTCGAGTGCAAACATTATTAATCAAGAATGCATTTTTAGGTAAGTAATTATCAAGGGTATTAAAACTTTGTCTTGTCTTAATTATTATAGCTTCTCATTTTTAGAATTTGTATGTTTTATGTTTAATATTTATAGGTCAAGCTGATGGTACAAGGTGCATAAACAATTTAATTTCAGATGAGATCATTTTGTCCTACAGTCCAGAAGGATTTTATTCCTGCACTTCTAAGTAAGTTTTTATCATTCTTGTCTAATATTATAATATTATATAATATTATAAAAATATATATTTTCCAAATTCATTGGCCAGGTGGAGCCTCCGGAGAGGATGCGGAAATGCGTGAAAAATCTCCATGCGCGAAAAGGGAGCTCACCATGCCATGTCAACGTACCAAAGACCCCTACAAGTCACCGTAGTTTGTAAAAATCTATTAACTTAATGTAAAAATATAAAAATAATTCACCAAAAATTTTGTAGTAATATGAATTGAAAAGAAATAAACCTTTTGATAAAGGCGATGAAATTCAATGTTTTTTTTATGAAAATGGGCAGTGAACACGTGATGAAAAAGGGCAGTGATTAGGTGATAAAAATAAGCAGTGAATAGGAGATGAAGGTGATGAAAATTTCCCTCTTTGCAGTTGATTTTGGGTGACATTTAGGCTCCGAATTTGGTGATGAATTAGGCGATGAAAAATGGTGATGAACATGTGCTAAAAAACCGCCAGTTTCTGGCAGCGATGAGCCCCTAAGACATGCCCATGTTAAAATTATCGCTATTTTTTATACAAATTCACTAGTGATTGAGCGCTTAGTGCTCAGTTTTAAGCAGTGATTCACTGCCAAAAAGGCGCTGAATGGAACTGCAGGGTAAGTAAGTAATATATCAAGTACTTCGCTCGCTACACCTCCCCCGTTAAAAAGAATGACGTATATTTTAATGAAGTCTTTCTAAATATATCTTATTATTATTTATTATTTTTGATTTTGAATTACTGATAATAAAAATGAATTAAAATGTAATGAAATGAAATGAAGTTTAATCATGATTAAAATTTATTTTATATATATGATATATATATATATTTTTTTTCAGTTTGATTATTTTAAGTTATTAGCTATAAAAAGGTTTAAATCTGTCTTTGCTTACTACCTGTTATTTTTTTTACTGTCTATAATTCTTATATTATTTCTATCGTTTATACTTACGACCTTAAATGGTCCTAGAAAGTTCTTATCTAGTTTGTGCCCTGTCTCATTTTTAAGTAAGACTTGATCTCCGACTTTAAGTTCGAAATTATTTACGTCTTTATCGTATAGGGTTTTTCGCTTTTCTTTTTCCCTTTCCAGCATGATTCTTGCACGTTTGTACGCTGATTCTAACCTAAACTTAACTTCCTTAGCATAATCATCTATGTTGTATATGGGATCTATTTGATTGATTTTTCGCAATACCTTATTTTCGGTGGGCGCACAGCGGTTTCCCATACAAAAACGGCTTGCTCGTGAAAATTGGCTGGTCAACACTTGCCGTAGCGAGCGTAGCGTCAGCCGACTGCAGCCGTTAATGAGGGACTTTTTGTCGTTTTGTATGGGAAACCGCTGTGCGCCCACCGAAAATAAGGTATTGCGAAAAACCTTTGGCCGGGCCCCTCTTTTTTTTTTTTGGATCTTCTTCATGATGAATTAAACTTTATTTTTAAATGGTTTTGAACTCAGTAGCTGGTGAAGAACACTGAAAAAAATACACTTAACAAATATTTTGTTATTTTTTTTTAAGAAAAATAAATTTAAAAAGAGTACAAATACGTTTAAACGAATTAACCAATTCTATAAACGCAATTTACAAGTCAGACGAAATAGACAAAAGTCACCTTTTTAAAATAATCTTGGCAAAAAATATAATTATAACTGTGATAACGGGATTGCGATAAAAAGAAGAAGAAGACGTCCAGTTTGAGAATGAATTTATTCAAAAGTCAAACATTCTTAGTGTCTAGAATTGAGTGAGCAGCGGGCGAATTAAATGCAACGTTAGCATATTCATGTACACACATATATGCACTGAGACGGCTGGCTCGATGTGTTAGTGAGGGAGAGCCAGCCGGCACCATGGGAATGCATAGTCAGCATTTTAGCATGGCCGATATGCAGGCCATTGTCAACCAAATGTTAAGATTAATAAGTGTGTATAAATATGTGTATATTTGATATATGTATCTACCCTGCAGTTCCCGAATTCAGCCCGAGCGCTAAATAGCACTGAGTCGACTGCGACGCCGGCAGAGCCTTGGCAGAATCGACTCTCTCACCAACCCTCTCTCTCTCCAAATCTCTCTCTTTACGAAGTTAAGGTGCTGAATAAGCAGTGAATGAGCGCCTAAAAATAATTTTGGTACAAATTCATCACAACATCATCACTAGGCCGACAGTGTCGCCGACGGAGCCGACCGAAACGGCGCCAGAGACGACGCTCTCTTTCACAATCGCTCTCTCTGCGCAGGGGTAGAGACAAGTTAGGCAAGCGCGATCGTGACAAAGGGAAAAGAACAACAAGAGAGATTAAAATTGCAGATGTTGTTTTTCTCGCTCAGTATTCTTTTTATATTTCCCAAAGGCAGACGCCGTTGTTCCGCGTTTTTCAATTGCGTTCTAACTGTGACAAATTGTTTTCGAGTGCAAACATTATTAATCAAGAATGCATTTTTAGGTAAGTAATTATCAAGGGTATTAAAACTTTGTCTTGTCTTAATTATTATAGCTTCTCATTTTTAGAATTTGTATGTTTTATGTTTAATATTTATAGGTCAAGCTGATGGTACAAGGTGCATAAACAATTTAATTTCAGATGAGATCATTTTGTCCTACAGTCCAGAAGGATTTTATTCCTGCACTTCTAAGTAAGTTTTTATCATTCTTGTCTAATATTATAATATTATATAATATTATAAAAATATATACATATTTTCCAAATTCATTGGCCAGGTGGAGCCTCCGGAGAGGATGCGGAAATGCGTGAAAAATCTCCATGCGCGAAAAGGGAGCTCACCATGCCATGTTAACGTACCAAAGACCCCTACAAGTCACCGTAGTTTGTAAAAATCTATTAACTTAATGTAAAAATATAAAAATAATTCACCAAAAATTTTGTAGTAATATGAATTGAAAAGAAATAAACCTTTTGATAAAGGCGATGAAATTCAATGTTTTTTTTATGAAAATGGGCAGTGAACACGTGATGAAAAAGGGCAGTGATTAGGTGATAAAAATAAGCAGTGAATAGGAGATGAAGGTGATGAAAATTTCCCTCTTTGCAGTTGATTTTGGGTGACATTTAGGCTCCGAATTTGGTGATGAATTAGGCGATGAAAAATGGTGATGAACATGTGCTAAAAAACCGCCAGTTTCTGGCAGCGATGAGCCCCTAAGACATGCCCATGTTAAAATTATCGCTATTTTTTATACAAATTCACTAGTGATTGAGCGCTTAGTGCTCAGTTTTAAGCAGTGATTCACTGCCAAAAAGGCGCTGAATGGAACTGCAGGGTAAGTAAGTAATATATCAAGTACTTCGCTCGCTACACCTCCCCCGTTAAAAAGAATGACGTATATTTTAATGAAGTCTTTCTAAATATATCTTATTATTATTTATTATTTTTGATTTTGAATTACTGATAATCAAAATGAATTAAAATGTAATGAAATGAAATGAAGTTTAATCATGATTAAAATTTATTTTATATATATGATATATATATATTTTTTTTTTCAGTTTGATTATTTTAAGTTATTAGCTATAAAAAGGTTTAAATCTGTCTTTGCTTACTACCTGTTATTTTTTTTACTGTCTATAATTCTTATATTATTTCTATCGTTTATACTTACGACCTTAAATGGTCCTAGAAAGTTCTTATCTAGTTTGTGCCCTGTCTCATTTTTAAGTAAGACTTGATCTCCGACTTTAAGTTCGAAATTATTTACGTCTTTATCGTATAGGGTTTTTCGCTTTTCTTTTTCCCTTTCCAGCATGATTCTTGCACGTTTGTACGCTGATTCTAACCTAAACTTAACTTCCTTAGCATAATCATCTATGTTGTATATGGGATCTATTTGATTGATTTTTCGCAATACCTTATTTTCGGTGGGCGCACAGCGGTTTCCCATACAAAAACGGCTTGCTCGTGAAAATTGGCTGGTCAACACTTGCCGTAGCGAGCGTAGCGTCAGCCGACTGCAGCCGTTAATGAGGGACTTTTTGTCGTTTTGTATGGGAAACCGCTGTGCGCCCACCGAAAATAAGGTATTGCGAAAAACCTTTGGCCGGGCCCCTCTTTTTTTTTTTGGATCTTCTTCATGATGAATTAAACTTTATTTTTAAATGGTTTTGAACTCAGTAGCTGGTGAAGAACACTGAAAAAAATACACTTAACAAATATTTTGTTATTTTTTTTTAAGAAAAATAAATTTAAAAATTTTTTTATATTTTTTTATGAAAAGCAAATACAATTCTTGTTCGATTAGTGAAAACATTATACAGATATCTCATACCGTTCCAAAGATATGCAATAAAAACTGAGTGCAACTTTTTCGAAAAAGTGGCAAAAATGCCTTATTCTGACCGCTATAACTCCGGTAAAACCTAAAATTTCGCAAAACCGTTCAAATGAAGTTCTTATATTGTCGTTGTGAACAGGAAAAGCCAACAAGTTTGATGAAAATCAGACCTTCGGATCAGGGGTGGCCCACTTGGCAGATTTTGACTCTTTTAAGAACATGTTTTTAGCACCAAAATAAACAAACTTTTCTCCTCTCTATTCACTGTTTTCTTAGCTAAGAAACAATGGCTCGTAAAATTAAAAAAAAAATAAGTACTCAAAATACCACGAATTCTTTAAGCAAGGATGGCCAAAAGCTTTTTAGTTGATGCTAAGCGTACTTTAAACAAATTGAATTGTTTTTTTCTTTATACATATGGGCCGTTCTTTTACAAACCGAACAGATTTGGCCAAAAAAAAATGTCACATTTTTGATTTGCCTGAAACTTTTTTTACACGTACTATTCGGAAAATAAGTAAACACGTGTATCAGGAGTTGACCGAAAAAAAATTATTTTTTTAGTTAAAATTTTTTTTAAGTTTGCCAAAAATTGTCAAATTTGAAAAATACCCTCTCAATGAAAATCTGTATCTCCGGTTATATGAATCCGATTGACTTCATGTCTTCTCCATTAATTCCTCTAAAACCTCTTCTTTCGAAATACAATTTCTAAAAAAAAAAATTTTTAAGTTCTTATAAATAAAAACAAATTAAGATAAAAAAAATTTTTTAACCATTGCCCCACAAAAAAAAATATTTTTTTTTATTTTAATACTTGCGCTATATTGTTAGTTACAATAGGTTTTTGTGAAAAGTTGGAGCCATTTTTAGTTTTTTAACTATCGAATTTTTTTAACGCTGCAAGTAGGGCTACTCTTTTATTCTTGTCGGATCATTATGGAATTCATTTTTTCTCATCGATTACTAGTCCTTTAACAATTTTTAATGATTAAAAGTTAAGTTGTAAGTGTTTTGACAATTTTTAAATGACAAAAAGTAAAAAGTCATTTTTTAATCTAAAAAAAAACACATTTTTTTAATTAAAATTTTTTTTTTTATTATTTTTTTGTATTATGTAATTGGCGCCTTGGGCCAAAAAACGTGCAATAAATCACTTTTTCGACTTTGTCCTAGAAAGTTGCGACCCATACCAATTGACAGGTAATTGATCCACTATTACAAATATGTAACCCTTTTTTAAATCAAAAAATTTTTGTAAAAGATATGCCCTTTCAAAGTTGAACAATTTTTCACTTAAAAAAACACACCGTTTTTAGGTAATTTTTCGCACTTCCGGGGGGTTTTTCTTAAAAACTAGGCATCGAATCGCTTTGCTTCTTTTTTCCACGGATTGGTGTGTTAGTTAAGAGTAAAATAAAGTAAAATATATTGCAGTTTGCCATCCGCATCTCTTAGTTATGCGTTATTTGCGAAACGTCCATTTTTTCCATATTTTTCAACTTTGATGGAAAATAAAAAAAAACTACTACTAAAGGCTACTCTTTTATTCTTGTCGGATCCTTATGGAATTCATTTTTTCTCATCGATTACTAGTCCTTTAACAATTTTTAATGATTAAAAGTTAAGTTGTAAGTGTTTTGACAATTTTTAAATGACAAAAAGTAAAAAGTCATTTTTTAATCTAAAAAAAAACACATTTTTTTATTTAAAATTTTTGTATTTATTATTTTTTTGTATTATGTAATTGGCGCCTTGGGCCAAAAAACGTGCAATAAATCACTTTTTCGACTTTGTCCTAGAAAGTTGCGACCCATACCAATCGACAGGTAATTGATCCACTATTACAAATATGTAACCCTTTTTTAAATCAAAAAATTTTTGTAAAAGATATGCCCTTTCAAAGTTGAACAATTTTTCACTTAAAAAAACACACCGTTTTTAGGTAATTTTTCGCACTTCCGGGGGGTTTTTCTTAAAAACTAGGCATCGAATCGCTTTGCTTCTTTTTTCCACGGATTGGTGTGTTAGTTAAGAGTAAAATAAAGTAAAACATATTGCAGTTTGCCATCCGCATCTCTTAGTTATGCGTTATTTGCGAAACGTCCATTTTTTCCATATTTTTCAACTTTGATGGAAAATAAAAAAAAAATATTTAATACTATTTTTTTTATACTTCCGTAAAACGTTATTTGGACTTTCTTCTTGATATTACGAAAGTTGTAGCTGCGTCCGCCT
>JBAMCJ010004183.1:0-11547 GCA_037075205.1 Drosophila prostipennis
CATGTTAATAACACTATGCGGAATAAAAAATAACCTCGATGGATGCAATATTTTTGGATTCGTTACGAATTCCCAAGTTAAATTACGTTTTCCAAAAAGTTCCCCGACGCAAGGATTTTTAGCAAAAGGAAAATGCTGAAATTGGTCAACTTTCCGAAGCTCTCAGAGGCAAACGGATTCATGGTTTGATTCGATGTAAATATTTTTTAAAAGATACACTCTTTATCTTTCAAACCCCATACTTAGAATAATTTTAGGATTTTTATTAAGGGAGAAACAAATTTTAGAAAACATAGTCAAAAAACATAAAAGCATACAGCTGCGGTCAAAATAGTAGTAGTGTTGCCGACCTGATGTGTGTTTAAAGGTTTCTTGTTGTAATTTATCTTCTCCTGGTAATATTTTATTGATTATAATTGTACTATTAGACTAATTGGATAAGAAAAGTGACAACAACAAACTTTTAAAAACACAGTGCGGCAACACAACTACTATTTTGATCGCAGCTGTATGCTTTTATGTTTTTTGACTATGTTTTCTAAAATTTGTTTGGAATGGTTTTTAATGACACCCCCCGTTTACAATAGTTCATACGAGTATTACAGCAAAAGTGATTGATGTTCAAAATAAAAACTTCTGGTATAAAACAAAAACACCTCTTAACGAGGTAAAAGGTCGTGACGATCGCACCATCAACATACAAATGTTTTGATATCAAATTTTGTGACGATAAGTCACACGATAAGATTCGACTAAATACATAAATTTTATAAAATATTTTTATTCGGCACGCTGCAATAGAATAAGCTTTTGAAAGCGAAATAATATTTTACTGAAGTAAATGAATTTAAACGACTGCATAAAAATAACAAGAGAAAACGCTATAGTCGAGTACCCTGTTACTCAGCCAATGGAAGTGCGAGGGAGACGGAGATCTGCAAGCAGCACAGCGACTGCTTGTGCTCATGCCAAAAGGGCGAACTATTTTTGGAGACAGTGTCAAGCGGCAGTTTTCTCCAGATTTCCATATCTCGCTTGCTTGCACTGCCCTTCGCTGGTTAGTATATATATATATATATATAGTTTGATTAAGAAACATCGATGTTTTTGGTTCCGCTTTGTCTCCGGCTCTTGGTAGCAATCTTTAAGCTAAAAATAAAATACCATCTGCAAAGGTATATCTACATATGTTCATTTTTATATGTGTAAAAACAAATGCAAATACATGCCATGATAATAGAAATGTCAATTTTTATTCAAAAACACAGAGAAACATCAATGTTTTTGACATGAACATCGAAAACAACGATGTTCCCAAAAATCAATATTTTTTAAATGTCAATACAGCGACATTTATCCGAGTTACAATCAAGTAATAGAAGCTAAAATTCAGTGTTGGCCAATATAAATAGACGTTACCAGAACTACTGCTACACTACAATACCTTTTGATTCGTACTGTAGAGCGAATTATTAAAATTCAATCATTTCCGGGTAATTACAAGCTAAAACAAGAGAGAACGCTATAGTCGGGTTGGTGTCCCGACTATTTAATACCCGTCACTCGGCTAAAGGGAGTGCAAACGCTGTAGTCGGGTTGGTGTCCCGACTATCTAATAATTGTAACTCAGCTAAAGGGTGTGCGAGGGAGATGGAGATATAAACTTTGATCAGGCCTAATTTTTTAACGAATTGTCCGATTTAAAAAATTTCTTCTGCATTTATACTTATCAGAAATATTTGAAAATGTGGGCGCCAGACACATTTTAGTATGGTTTGTGGGCGACTATGGGCGATTGTGGGCGTTAGAGGGGGCGTGGCGGTCGCCTGAAATAAACTTGCGCTGCGTAGGAAGCCCAAGAATATGTGTTGGTAATCCCAATATTCTAGCTTTTGTAGTTTCCGAGATCTCAGCGTTCATCCGGACGGACAGACGGACATGGCTAGATCGACTCGGCTAGTGATCCTGATCAAGAATATATATACTTTATAGGGTCGGAAAAGCTTCCTTCTAGCTGTTACATACTTTTGCACGAATACAATATACCCTTTTACTCTACGAGTAACGGGTATAATTAATTTGCAGTTATGGATTTGGTGGGTAAACTGGATAAAAAGCATACAAGCAGAATTTAGAAATAAAAACACCTGACGAACAGCTTTCAGATCACTCTTTGTTTATAACTATAGTTTTACCTATAAAAGTGATTGTTTCATCTCAGCGAAACATTTGGGTTAACAGAAAACCGCAGTTCGGTTTTGCAGGCAATTTATAAAGAACACTACTACTATTATTGAAAAACATAAGTAAATTTTCCAAGTAGATAATCTGAAAACGTTTTCCTTTAATCTGGATAATACTAATGACTAATGCATTTCAAAGGTTACTGCTATACCTTGACACTTATTGATGGAAAAGTACTAAACGTACTACATGAAAATGTGGTGTCACCACAACAAAAATTCTGGAAGCCAAAGACATAAGTTCAAAACTTTTACATATTTCAGAATTAATATTCATTATAATAAATTGATGTATTTTATTGTGCTAAATTGATGGGTCAAAGTGCTATATGCAGTGCTAATCAAATTATTGCTCTACTTCCGAATTGTGGTGTCAGCTATATTCGCTGCGTAGGCAGATTGATGACTGTTAATCAGACTGACGGTCTGGTTGATATATGATGTTTGACTGTTATAAGTTCGGTTATACTTATATTATGTAGGTCGGTGAGTCTTAACATTCTCCCGGCCGTTGAACAGATGTTCAACCATCGTTTATGTCGAGGTTAAAATTGCGTGGTGTGGATGCTGGATGCCTGGTGCTGGAGCTAGCGTTGGTGTAAAGTTGCTTCTTTGGAGTTACAGATGATGTATCCCGGATGGTGCACGCGATTATTAGCAAGACTGATATGGCTAAGGCAGCGTAGGCAGCAATTTGATGATGCTGCACCTGACTTAGTTGATGAGGCCGGACTTGGTGGTCAATTGTCTTTAAGTTTTCTTGTAGGTTGTATAACTCTTTGTAGGTGTAGTCGGTTGGTTTGACCTCGGCAATTATGGCTTTCGTGGATGTTGGTTTTATATAATGGCTTATCTTTCCAAAGCGACTAAAAGTTGGATGTAACTCACTTGTAATCGTGCCGACAGCCCTTGTGCTGATATTAGCATCTCGTGCAGTGCAGCCAGGTGCAAGAGAAAGCAAGCCTGTTCCCTCTAAGTGTATTGTTGAGGTCCGGCCGTTCCAAACTGATTGAAGATCCATTGAGCAACGTGTAGCATAAACCCATTGGTTTGGTTTCGAGACCTTTGTCCAAACCATATCGGACTTAGATTCAATGACTTCGCAATGTGGGGTGGATTTATTGTTAAATAGTTCAAATTCACACCGATCTTCTGCGTTGAATACTGTTTGATGAGTGAAACAGAGGTGAACATTGGCGGGTACAGTTAAGCATCCTTGAAACTCTTCCTCAGTCAAACTCATGAATTGATCCCTGTGCGCATTGACTACGATGATACTTGACCGTAATTTAAATGAAGTCCATTCTCTGGAGTTCCATGTTGGGATGGAGATTATGCTGTACACTTCTTGCGACGTTGTCGACACCAATGGTAGCGTTATCCGAACTATGACATGAGCGTCTGTTGTCGTACCTTCTGCTCGCATGATTTTTTATAGTTCAACCGCATGTTCGGTTGATACTGGGAGCATTTGATCTGGTACTAAATGGTCTCTAATTTGGTCGAGTTGCTCTCTCAGTTGTTTTTTTATTGTCCGATGGCGGATGTCTGTAAGAATGATGGTTATGTCTGTTTGAATCCCTTGAAGACTGGTGGTCAATAACGTCAGATGGGGCTGTCTACACTATGTACGCTTGCGCAAGGCGTGCCCCCTGATACCTTCCATTCTCCTGATTGATCGCGGCAATATGACGCACCAAGGTTTTCCGTCGAATATCTGTGGCTGACTTATCTCTTTTTATTAGGTTTGTAGTATGCACATATATAGAGTACACACTGTACCAACGGCAACTATGTCAATGCCAAATATGCAGGATCAGCACTCTTCAAGTGCAAACGCAATCCGATCGCGCACGCCTTCCGCGGCGGTTAAGCGGCTGCGTCGGCAGTTCCCACAGCTTGGCGACAGCAACAATCTGATCCAAATGTAAGTGCACATAACATTCCCTCTCTGAGAGCCACTCTCAGATATGTATAAGATTTATATGTAACTAGCAGTACCCGGAGCGACTTCGTTCGCTTAAAATTAGTTTGGAGTACGGTTGTCAGGACTTTCTTATTGGTGCGTTTTTTGGAAAACCTTTGTGTAAACAACTTTTATAGAAGATCCTTCAGGAGCGAGAATCAGAAGGCTTGTGGCAGAGCTATATAATAAACTAGCTGTACCCGGAGCGACTTCGTTCGCTTAAAATTAGTTTGGAGTACGGTTGTCAGGACTTTCTTATTGGTGCGTTTTTTGGAAAACCTTTGTGTAAACAACTTTTATAGAAGACCCTTCAGGAGCGAGAATCAGAAGGCTTGTGGCAGAGCTATATAATAAATGAATGTGATCTAAGTAAAAGTAGTGCATTTTTACACTTTCTATCAGTTACAATGTTATCAATGCAATTTTAATTGTAAATTGGAATTTGTTGTTTTCAAATTTTTTGTTTTGAATGAAACGAAAACATTTGTACACACACGAAAAGATTGGCCACCAATACAAAAGTAGCGAAGTAACTTATTATTTTCCGATTCCACATTTGATCGATAATTATTAATTTTAAACTCGACAAATTTTGCATTGCCTGAAAGGAAATTATTAATTTTTGTTGTATTTAAACACCTTATCTACTTTCAAGTAGAAACATACAAACCCATTGTGTGTATGTATTGTATTGCACATGTATTGTAAGCAAATCAAAACATATCCAAATATACATATGTACAAACGTATTTGGTCAAGAGATCGAATCTTAAGATTAATAGTTAGCTTGGAGCTTGGCTTTGCTTTTGTAGTAATTTTTTATTTTAATCCATTACGGAAATTAAATAGGGCTCTTACTTCTGCTACAAAATTCAAAATACTTTTTGAAAAATAAAACCTAAGCATTTGATCCACAGAACTGACTATTGATCGAAAATCATATTGATCGGAGCAGCAGTTTTAAAAATGCAAAAGAAATTTAAACTTAAATTGCCCTTTTCCCCTCCCCTTTTCTACACAGCACTACTACTATTTTGACCGCAGCTGTACGCTTTTATGTTTTTTGACTATGTATTCTAAAATTTGTTTCTCCCATAATAAAAATCCTAAAATTATTCTAAGTATGGGGTTTGAAAGATAAAAGGTGTATCTTTTAAAAAACTTTAACATCGAATCAATCCATGAATCCGTTTGCCTCTGAGAGCTCCGGAAAGTTGGCCAATTTCAGAATTTTTCGAACTTTGAGGTCCTTTTGCTAAGAATCCTTGCGTCGGGGAACTTTTTGGAAAACGCAGTTTAACTTGGGAATTCGTAACGAATCCAAAAATATAGCATCCACCGAGGTAAATTTAGAAATTAAATTTAAAACTCGACAAATTTTGCATTGCCTGAAAGGAAATTAAATTTTTTTTGTATTTAAACACCTTATTTACTTTCAAGTACTTGAAACATACACACACATTGTGTCTTCTACATGTTCTGTAAGCAAATCAAAACATATCCAAATATACATATGTACAAACGTATTTGGTCAAGAGTTCGAATCTTAAGATTAATAGTGAACTTGGAGCTTGGCTTTGCTTTTGTAGTAATTTTTTATTTTAATCCATAACGGAAATTAAATAGGGCTCTTACTTCTGCTACAAAATTCAAAATACTTTTTGAAAAATAAAACCTAAGCATTTGATCCACAGAACTGACTATTGATCGAAAATCATATTGATCGGAGCTGCAGTTTAAGTTTTTAAAATCCAAAACAAATTTAAACTTAAATTGCCCTTTTCCCCTCCCCTTTTCCGCACAGCACTACCCCTCCCCTTTTCCACACAGCACTACCCCTCCCCCTCATCAGTTTTTTTGGCTGTTGCTCTCTCGGCCGTCGCTCTCTTGGCATCCGCTCTCTGGGTTTCGCTCTCTCGGCAGGCTCCCAAAAAATGCAACGCAATAACTTACAAAATCTAAATAAATTCGTTAAAAATAATTAAAAAAATGTTAAAAACTTGAAATTTTAAACTTAAGCATTTGGGCCATAGAATAACTAATGATCCAAAAATCATCTTGATCGGAGCAGCGGTTTAGATTTTTAAAATCGAAAAGTTAATTTTAAATTTAGCCCCCAAATTATGGGGGATATCGAAATTTCTTTTAAATTTCCAATTAGGCCTTTTCAAAACCTAAAATTCTGCAAACTCCAAATTTCGAAATTCCAACCACTTCAGAAGTTAAGCATTAAAAAATCTCTTTTTTTTTGCTCAAAATATGGATGTTGGAGCTGTTTGGGGCCTCTGACCTTAGTGGGCGCCTACGGCCCCAATGCAATACTGTGAAAAAATTTGGCTGCTCTAGCTCTTACGGTTTGGGCTGTGGTCGTATCCCCTTAAAAATCGGTCTTTCATTTTATAATCTTTAGGGATTAGGGCCTAATTATTAGGCTAACACATAAATCCGCTGCTGCGCTGCCGGCTTGACCGACAGCGCTGCCCCCGGATATAGAGCTAAGAAGGAGTTAAGGAAATGGGGAGAAGGCAGTCTCTCGCGTTTAGCTAACAAGCCAACACTCCTTAAGGGGATTGCCCCAAACTTTGTAAAAATAAGACTATTTTAATAATGAATAAAATAAAGGGATCTAAACCCAAACTTGTGTATGAGTGATTTAATATACAAAGCGGGGGACCTTATAGGTTAATGGTCGAGTCCACAATTGATGTTTGGTTGTTTAGCAATTCCATTAAAAACCCTTCGATCCTTTCAACTTATCTTTTTTTTTGTTTCGGCCGTATTATCAGCATAATTTGAATCCAGTACTCCAAACAAGGTGTTTGCTATGTAGCCAATTCCATTAAATGCTGACCTGCGTTGTCGTGAGTGGTGCATTAGTTCACTTCTTGATTGCAATTCTGCGTACGATTGCCTACGATTGCTCCGCATGCTTGCTTATTATCAAGTTATCAATTTGGGCCAGCTGATCAATCCCGGAGCCCAAGACTTACATGTCACTGTGGTAAGGACCCAAGTCATAGTAAATAATCAGGTTCCATTCCGAAACCACCATTCGAACGTACCACGTTGCTCATAGAATATTCCAGGGTGGTTTGTGAATATTAATAATATTGGCAGACTGCTCCAGTGCTACCGGCAGGATCAACAGCAGCGCCAGTAGGAATGAGACTGTGCTGCCCATCACTACTTTCTTCCGACGTATAGGTGGTTCCTCCGGTTCTAGACGGGATTCAGCTTTGAACCTTTGGCGCTTGAAACCCGTATCTTGTGGCGATAAAGGCGCAAGCCGCGTAACGGGACCCTTGAATATTTCGGAGTCTATGTTCTCTTTTTCTTGACTTAACAGAGCCAAGTGTTGGCCGGGTTATTGAGTTCTCCCACTGGGAGTTTTTTATTTACAAGACTTACGTTGCTGTCTTGACTGGTATACAATTTGGGTAAGTCTATTCAGTGCGAGTTTAAACGCGTATCTGCGTAGACGTTACCAGGACTTGAACTTTGTCATTGGTATCCAGTATATTTTTTGTATCATCCAATTTTTATTTTCGACTTCGAGTGTTGCTCCCAGGCCTGAAAAATGTTCAGAAGGTAGTAGTTCACTGTCGCTTTGCACTAGAGAGATATTTTTTGAGAAGTGTTTTTTAGCCGGCTTCATTTGGAGTGAAAATCTTTCTTCGGTTGATTCGGCTGCACAAATCTTGAATGACTTGACTTCTGGACTCGGAATTGTTCCTGCTACAGTCCATCCGAACATGGTATTCTGAAGGATGGGTCCTCCCACCTTTATTTGCTGCTGATTTTGCAGTAACAATAAAAAATAGTGCTCTGCGCCGATAAGCATAATAATTTTTTCTGGCGTATACAAATGTGGGTCTGCCAGAGATATGTCGCTTGGAATAGCAAATCTGGAAAACCTTATTTCCTGGGCTGGTTGATCAGCCATAATCTGGGGAAATACAAATGCTTCTAATTCTTCCATGAAGTCATTGTACAGGGACTTTATACGTATTTTGACTTGAGAACGGCACATTTTTGTACCGCCGCCAACACTTCCTAAACGGACTGAAGTTTTGTGTCTTTTTAACAAAACCTTTGATGCCATTTGTTCAAAAATCAAATTCACCTGAGATCCTGAATCGAGTAGTGCTCTGAGTTTCATCAATTTTCCGGATTTGGTCTCAACTGCCACTTTGGCTGTGGCTAGTTTGATGTTGTGGTCAGTAATTGCTGCGCCTACAACAAGGTCTGGCGGATCTGTCGGATCTCCCAAATTTGATTTTAAATGCAATATCGTGTTGTGTTTCTTATCGCATTTAAAAAATTACCGATTTTGACAGTCTTTTGACTTGTGGTATGTGCTAAAACAATTTACACACATTTCCTGGTTCTGTACCCATTTTAATCTATCGGATACAGCCTTAGATCGGAACTCATCGCATCTGAATAAAGGATGATTTCCTCTTTTACAGAATTCACATGAAGCTATTTTTCCACTTGTTGCCGACGACAAGTTGAGTTCTTTGGATTCTTTTTCGATGATTTTTCCGACTTTCCTGTTTTTAAGACCCGATCCAAAAAATCGAGCATCGTATTTAACGGTTGTAATTCTGTTGAGCTTCCAAGTGATTGCTCATACAGAGCCCGGTTAGTCATGTCGAGCTTATCTGTAAGCAGGACGACTAAAAATTAATCCCATGTGGATATGTCTATGCCTAAACCCCTTAATGAAGCGAGTGACTCAATCGTCGTGATATACAATTCTTGTAATGACTTTGCATTATCGCAAGATGCTTATTGGTGCAGTAATCGAATTACGAATTACTGTGTTTGCAAGCTGTCTTGGCCTATCATATTTCCCAGGTTTGCATATAGTTTTCTTCCTTGAGTTCTATATGACGGATTAGCCTTTCTGCATCCCCGGTAAGTGCGGATTTAAGGTACCACAATTTCTTTATAGCGGGCATGTTTGTTTCATGAACCCTGCATGAAAACAAATCGAAGAATTGTTTCCACTTTTACAATTCTCCATCAAATTGTGGGATGGTGATTCTTGGTAGTTGCACATCAGTGCTGTTTGTGACGGGTGTGCTAGGTGCGGCCATCTTGTTCTATGTCTCTGACCCGGTGGGAGTATTTTATTCGCTTACGCTGGATACGCTCCGATTCGCAACTAGGTTTGGTCAAGAAACTGAACAATAATGGTGGATAAAGGGGGTCGCCTTGTTGACCGGTCCTTTATTGATCCTGCATCGATGATTTCGATCTCAGGTGTCCTTCTGTGGCCAAGGTGGCAATTGCTGTGAGGATGGTGAAGGTTTTCAAAGAGTCGTTTGTTGACAACTTTGAGAATGTGTCCGGGATTGGATTCACGAATCCTTTCCTGCTGGGATCACAAACGATTTACTAAATCTTTAATGGATGATGGTCTCTTTGTTGACCAATCTTCAAATGCCTGAGTTGACTTCGCTCAGACTTCCTGTTGTGATCTCTAGTTGAGATCACTGCGGGGTCACCAAATGTTAATACGTTAGCCTACCAAATGGACGACGAGCATGCGTCGTGCTGAAAATGGTCAATCCTGAGTGTGAGAGGCGTTACTTCGCTTGGTCACAGGATATGTTTATCGTGGGTTTGGGTAGTATACAGCACATAAACTGTCTACTGGTTAGGTGTCACACCCAGCACTTGTAACTTGGTGGACGTCAGGGAGTGTTGCGTAAAATGAGGATCTGAAGACACAGCGACAGCCTCTGTTGATTGCGATGGTGAATGAGTAATAGTCAGTGGTATTCTGAGATTGATACTGATTTTATTGAACAAACTTAACGGTATTTATAGGTACAAAGTGTTTACGCTAACAAAATATGTAGAAAGGAAAATGAACTTATCGCTATTATTCATAACTCGCAGTGGGTCAAAGTGCTATATGCAGTGCTAATCAAATTATTACTCTATTTCCGAATTGTGGTGTCAGCATTATTCGCTGCATCGGCAGATTGATGACTGTTAAGCAGACTGCCGGTTTGGTTGCCGAATTGCAGTATTGCAGTAGTGGCTGTATGTCTTATGATATATGATTCTTTGTTTGACTGTTATAAGTTCGGTAATACTTATATTATGTAGGTCGATGAGTCTTAACAGTATATATATTCTTGATCAGGATCACTAGTCGATCTAGCCATGTCCGTCTGTCTGTCTTTGTGAACGCTGAGATCTCGGAAACTATAAAAGCTAGAAGATTGGCATTTTGCATGCAGATTCTAGGAGTTCCTATGCAGCGCAAGTGATACCCGTTACTCGTAGAGTAAAAGGGTATATTGTATTCGTGCAAAAGTATGTAACAGGGAGAAGGAAGCGTTTTCGACCCTATTAAGTATATATATTCTTGATCAGGGTCAATAGCCGAGTCGATATAGCCACGTCTGACTGTCCGTCCGTATCAACGCTGAGATCTTGGAAACTATAAAAGCTAGAAGATTGGTATTTTGCACGCAGATCCTTGGAGTTCTTACGCAGCGCAAGTTTGTTTCAGCCGATGGCCACGCCCCCTCTAACGCCCACAATCGCTTATAACGATTTTAAAAAATTTAAATATTTCGAAAAAGTAAAAATGCAGTTTTGTTGTGTTTATCGAAGTGTAGAAGAAATTTTTTAAGTCGGACCATTCGTTAACATGATCGTTATGCGTGATCAAAGTCTAATATCTCCATCTCCCTCGCACTCCCTTTAGCTGAGTAATGGGTATCTGATAGTCGGGGCACCCGACTATAGCGTTCTCTCTTGTTATACCCGTTACTCGTAGAGTAAAAGGGTATATTGTATTCGTGCAAAAGTATGTAACAGCTAGAAGGAAGCATTTCCGACCCTATAAAGTATATATATTCTTGATCAGGATAACTAGCCGAGTCGATATAGCCATGTCCGTCTGTCCGTCTGGATGAACGCTGAGATCTCGGAAACTATAAAAGCTAGAGGATTGGCATTTTGCATGAAGATTCTTGGAGTTCCTACGCAGCGCAAGTTTATTTCAAGAAGGTGCCACGCCCCCTCTAACGCCCACAATAGATTATATAGGATTTTAAAAATTTAAATATTTCGGAAAAGTAAAAATGCAGTTTTGTTGTGCTTATCAATACCTATCGAAATTTTTTTAAATCGGACCATTCAACGCCCACAATAGATTATATAGGATTTTAAAATTTAAATATTTCGGAAAGTAAAAAATGCAGTTTTTGTTGTGCTTATCAATACCTATAATTTTTAAATCGGACATTCATTAAAAAATTATAGCTGATCAAATTTATATCTCCATCTCCCTCGCGCTCCTTTAGCCGAGTG
>JBAMCJ010004188.1:0-44467 GCA_037075205.1 Drosophila prostipennis
ATATGCTTATATACGTCTATATTAACACAATTTAATGCCGATAGGCCTGCACCAAAAACACTGTCGGCCTGTGTTATTTACAGCATTGCTTCTTATCTAATACTTTAAATTATACTTCTTTTTTATAACCTGTTTGACTGGTATATTTAATATAAACCCATTAAAATATACAAAATATCTTAAATAATAACACTGTGCAGCATTTTTAGTGTTTTTTAAATTTACCTCAATGGATGATATATTTTTAGATTCGTTACGAATTCCCAAGTTAAACTGCGCTTTTCAAAAAGTTCCCCGACGCAAGAATTCTTAGCAAGAAACCTTTAAAAACACAGGGCGGCAACACTACTATTATTTTGACCGCAGCTGTATGCATTTATGTTTTTTGACTATGTTTTCTAAAATTTGTTTCTCCCTTAATAAAAATCCTAAAATTATTCCAAGTATGGGGTTTGAAAGATAAAGAGTGTATCTTTTAAAAAAATTAACATCGAATCAAGCCATGAATCCGTTTGCCTCAGAGAGCTCCGGAAAGTTGGCCAATTTCAGCATTTTTCGAACTTTGAGGTCCTTTTGCTAAGAATCCTTGCGTCGGGGAACTTTTTGGAAAACGCAGTTTAACTTGGGAATTCGTAACGAATCCATAAATATAGCATCCATCGAGGTAAATTTTTGATGCTGCATAGTGTAATATATTTATTTAAAATAGCTTTGACTCAACAGAACCTTTTAAAAATTGTATTATTTCACTAGCTTAACATATTTCTAATATATGTACCTAAATAAACAATGCTCCCAAACTCACCTTCAATTTATTGATCGGAACCTTGTCTCCCACCTCACTTCTTCTCAGTGGTTTGAGTAATACGCCTCGATTTGATTGAAAACCACTTGAAAACCGAAGGGAAGCGGAAAAAAAACAAATTCTAACAAAAAAAAACCGCAAAGTTTTAATTGAATTTCCTGAACAAAATAATGTTTTGCCACTTGAGTCTCGCGGGAGGACGCTAAGCAAACAATCAACAACAACAGCCACAAAAACGTTGACGGCGACGCCGCCAAGTCTGAATGACTGACTGACTGATTGACGGGGAGATTGAATGGCTCTGGGATGGATGGGGATGTGCCTTGGTCTAGATATGCATACACACTTGGAGCGCAAATTCAATTCGCCAAATCAAATCACTTGAGTGAAAATGTTGCATTCAGCCAAAGAAAATAAATAGGGAAGCACACAAATAAACAAGCGGAAAAGGGGCGGCGGTGCCAAAAGGTGTCTTTGAATTGCTTAAAGACCGCTTTGATCTCCGCCAGCATTAAGCGCGCTCAATCAAACCCTTTGACTTTGGCGAAACCATTTGCCAAATGACTGAAATTAATTAAGCGAAAAAGCCACAGAAAATAATCAAAGCAAAGCACTGGCGAATGCCAAAGGATAATTGAAATGGAGCCTTAAAAACGCAGCTTTAATTAAAGCCAGTTGGAATATAATTTGGACAGGATCTAAATGTATGACAAAAAATATTATTTTAATGCATATTAATATTTTAATCAAGCAATTTGTATTTTATAACAGGTTGTAACTTTTAATTCACTAATTAAACCAAAAGGATTTTATATTTTTAAAATCGTTTTAAATTCAATAAATTATATTTTTTAGATGTACAAAGCGTTTCTAAGGTCTCACGTTCTTCAAATTATAATATTAGAATATTTGTATTTTATAACAGATTGTAACTTTTAATTCACTAATTAAACCAAAAGAATTTGATATCTTAAAAATCCTTGTAAATTCAATAAATTATATTTTCAAAATGTAAGAAGCGTTACTAAGGTTGCACTTTCTTTAAATTATAATATTAGAATAATTCTTTCTAGTAACAGTTTCTTTTAAAATAACAATAAAAAGAAACTTACTTTAGTATGATTAAAAATGGGTTGCTTACATTTTTTAACCATTAAACTTAATTCTTTGATCTCTAAAATGTTTTTGTTTTTAATCTGGCAAATTTGTAAGGTCATAAATCGGCTCAAAAGCCGAGGAGGCGTTTAACATCAATGCAGAAGATTGCAGGCTGTCAAAACGATTCGAGTCGTTGTATCCTGGGGGGTTGGAAAACTGCTTTCGACAGCCGCCCGTCAGGTGGAGTGGACCTCATTTGGCAGCGGTTTTCTCAGGGACACACCCATCCGCCCATTAAGTCGTTGGTGTTTTGCCCTCGGGCCGCAAAACCGCAAGATTTGGACACAAATTTCGTGTTTTTCGGCAGCTAATCGATGGAAGGCTGTACATTGGATTGAGAAATCCGTTCCAACTGTGCTTGTTGGTCGTAAACACACACCGTGGGATTCGGCACGTCGGTCCGGAAGGAAACTCACCTCTTCTCCACTCGATTCCAGAATCCTCTGCACTCCACTCCGTCCGCCTGTTCCGAATCTCGGAACCCACTTCAAACGAAAGTCGCATCGAGTGGGCACTTTGACGGCGACGATTTGCTCGGAGAGGAGCGACAACAAAAATTAGGCCCACACTGGGAAAAAAATGTGCTGAAATCAATAAAAGATAGAAAGCTATTAAACAATTAGTAAAATATTTTGCTTTAAAGCTTTTAAATGGTGGATTTTTCTAGAGTTTGAAGGCTTATTAAAAGTGCTAAAGGACGAAGTCTTATTTTTCTTAGCCTACTTTGTAAAGCTTTTTACAAATCTTATGATAGCATGGTATGATCTGATATCAAAAATCTAATTCAAAGATAATTAAAATTTAAACAAATTTAATTTGTTTTAAAAAATTCTTTTTTTATCAAAACGTTTTTAAATATATTTCTTTTACATCATACTTTTAGGCCCTCATATTCTTCTCATGCTCTTCGCAGTGTATCAAAGCACTTCAAATGCAACCCCACTCCCCTCGAAGTCAACCCCTAAATTCGCAAGGAGAAAAATATGCAAAAAGAATAGAAATGAAATGAAATATGAAAACGAGGCATAAAGAAATTTGACTCAAGGATCGCGGCGGTTTCTTAAGTGGCTCGTTTCGATTACAAACGAGTGAAAAAAGGCCTCAGGACGAGATCCCAGGCCAAGTCGTAAGTTAACCCCACCGGACCGGCACTCGAACTTCGTTTAAGAAATTAACATCGTTTAGTCCAAGTGGCTGGTTGGTGGAATCGGCGAGGAAGGGTTAAGAACAATAAGGGCGAAGGAGGTGGTGGGGGAGATGTGTTAAGGTTTCTCGGTTAATCTGTTATGACATCTAGGACCTGGAAATGTAATGAACTCTAATCGAGCAAGGATTATGAGTGGCCATCGAAGACCTACGCTCTGACAGCTCCGACAATTGGATTTGCATTGCATTTTCCCACATTCATCCAGCCCTGAATAAGTCGATGCAGGCTTACACATGTTTTTCACAGCAATTATCCTTTTAGCAAACAGCGCAAGTTGCTCGGAAAAAAAGTGTGAATTGCTTGTTTTTCCTGGGATGATATTGCGAAATATTACCAATGACTTGGAACAATGTAAATGACAATAACTGACCCCGGAAATAGTATTCTATACAATACGATAAACAACGAGATTGTTTTCCTCGAGTTCCCTCGAAACGGAGAGAAACAATGGGTGCAGGCATAAAACGGATACAAAAGTTGCACGAATTGTGCAACATCCATGACAGTCCAGGAACCGGTCTTGAATCAGGTGAAGCCGAAACGGAAGTCGCCAGCACATGTGGGCGTCCTTTTATCGCAGTAGAGTTTTCCCTCGGAGTATCCTTAGAAGAATGGCTCGTTTTGTTTCCCTAATGGTCTGAGCTTGGGATGAGCCGAGTGGCAGAATTCCCGAGACAATTTGGCCATTTCTTGTCGCCAGTGGCGGATCCAGGATTTTGTTGTGGGGGGTGATATCAGAACAATTTTTTTGTTGCATACTTTTTGAGTACCAAAATTTCTTTCATTTTTCACCCGAGTGGGGGGTGATATATCACCCATATCACCCCCCGTGGATCCGCGCATGCTTGTCGCATAATCACGCCCGGACCTGGAAATAGAACCCGGATACGATGGGAAACGTATAATTATAATACAATTTGATTTCATTGTTTTTTTACACTAACTGGTAAATATATAATAAGATCATTTCTTTTAACATGTTTCTACATTTCTTATAATTGCCCTAGGTTTTTCTTAAACAATGTGGAAAGTCCAATACATTTTATAACCGACACTTTATGAACCAAAATTATAAAATTAAGGGCTAGTAAAGAGATACATATATAAATAGTAAATTATTAATTTGGACAGGATCTAAATGTATGACAAAAAATATTATTTTAATGCATATTAATATTTTAATCAAGCAATTTGTATTTTATAACAGGTTGTAACTTTTAATTCACTAATTAAACCAAAAGGATTTTATATTTTTAAAATCGTTTTAAATTCAATAAATTATATTTTTTAGATGTACAAAGCGTTTCTAAGGTCTCACGTTCTTCAAATTATAATATTAGAATATTTGTATTTTATAACAGATTGTAACTTTTAATTCACTAATTAAACCAAAAGAATTTGATATCTTAAAAATCCTTGTAAATTCAATAAATTATATTTTCAAAATGTAAGAAGCGTTACTAAGGTTGCACTTTCTTTAAATTATAATATTAGAATAATTCTTTCTAGTAACAGTTTCTTTTTAAAATAACAATAAAAAAGAAACTTACTTTAGTATGATTAAAAATGGGTTGCTTACATTTTTTAACCATTAAACTTAATTCTTTGATCTCTAAAATGTTTTTGTTTTTAATCTGGCAAATTTGTAAGGTCATAAATCGGCTCAAAAGCCGAGGAGGCGTTTAACATCAATGCAGAAGATTGCAGGCTGTCAAAACGATTCGAGTCGTTGTATCCTGGGGGGTTGGAAAACTGCTTTCGACAGCCGCCCGTCAGGTGGAGTGGACCTCATTTGGCAGCGGTTTTCTCAGGGACACACCCATCCGCCCATTAAGTCGTTGGTGTTTTGCCCTCGGGCCGCAAAACCGCAAGATTTGGACACAAATTTCGTGTTTTTCGGCAGCTAATCGATGGAAGGCTGTACATTGGATTGAGAAATCCGTTCCAACTGTGCTTGTTGGTCGTAAACACACACCGTGGGATTCGGCACGTCGGTCCGGAAGGAAACTCACCTCTTCTCCACTCGATTCCAGAATCCTCTGCACTCCACTCCGTCCGCCTGTTCCGAATCTCGGAACCCACTTCAAACGAAAGTCGCATCGAGTGGGCACTTTGACGGCGACGATTTGCTCGGAGAGGAGCGACAACAAAAATTAGGCCCACACTGGGAAAAAAATGTGCTGAAATCAATAAAAGATAGAAAGCTATTAAACAATTAGTAAAATATTTTGCTTTAAAGCTTTTAAATGGTGGATTTTTCTAGAGTTTGAAGGCTTATTAAAAGTGCTAAAGGACGAAGTCTTATTTTTCTTAGCCTACTTTGTAAAGCTTTTTACAAATCTTATGATAGCATGGTATGATCTGATATCAAAAATCTAATTCAAAGATAATTAAAATTTAAACAAATTTAATTTGTTTTAAAAAATTCTTTTTTTATCAAAACGTTTTTAAATATATTTCTTTTACATCATACTTTTAGGCCCTCATATTCTTCTCATGCTCTTCGCAGTGTATCAAAGCACTTCAAATGCAACCCCACTCCCCTCGAAGTCAACCCCTAAATTCGCAAGGAGAAAAATATGCAAAAAGAATAGAAATGAAATGAAATATGAAAACGAGGCATAAAGAAATTTGACTCAAGGATCGCGGCGGTTTCTTAAGTGGCTCGTTTCGATTACAAACGAGTGAAAAAAGGCCTCAGGACGAGATCCCAGGCCAAGTCGTAAGTTAACCCCACCGGACCGGCACTCGAACTTCGTTTAAGAAATTAACATCGTTTAGTCCAAGTGGCTGGTTGGTGGAATCGGCGAGGAAGGGTTAAGAACAATAAGGGCGAAGGAGGTGGTGGGGGAGATGTGTTAAGGTTTCTCGGTTAATCTGTTATGACATCTAGGACCTGGAAATGTAATGAACTCTAATCGAGCAAGGATTATGAGTGGCCATCGAAGACCTACGCTCTGACAGCTCCGACAATTGGATTTGCATTGCATTTTCCCACATTCATCCAGCCCTGAATAAGTCGATGCAGGCTTACACATGTTTTTCACAGCAATTATCCTTTTAGCAAACAGCGCAAGTTGCTCGGAAAAAAAGTGTGAATTGCTTGTTTTTCCTGGGATGATATTGCGAAATATTACCAATGACTTGGAACAATGTAAATGACAATAACTGACCCCGGAAATAGTATTCTATACAATACGATAAACAACGAGATTGTTTTCCTCGAGTTCCCTCGAAACGGAGAGAAACAATGGGTGCAGGCATAAAACGGATACAAAAGTTGCACGAATTGTGCAACATCCATGACAGTCCAGGAACCGGTCTTGAATCAGGTGAAGCCGAAACGGAAGTCGCCAGCACATGTGGGCGTCCTTTTATCGCAGTAGAGTTTTCCCTCGGAGTATCCTTAGAAGAATGGCTCGTTTTGTTTCCCTAATGGTCTGAGCTTGGGATGAGCCGAGTGGCAGAATTCCCGAGACAATTTGGCCATTTCTTGTCGCATAATCACGCCCGGACCTGGAAATAGAACCCGGATACGATGGGAAACGTATAATTATAATACAATTTGATTTCATTGTTTTTTTACACTAACTGGTAAATATATAATAAGATCATTTCTTTTAACATGTTTCTACATTTCTTATAATTGCCCTAGGTTTTTCTTAAACAATGTGGAAAGTCCAATACATTTTATAACCGACACTTTATGAACCAAAATTATAAAATTAAGGGCTAGTAAAGAGATACATATATAAATAGTAAATTACTTATAGATATTTCATAGGATATTAATTTATAAAAAAAACTAAAATGTTGTAAAAATTTTATGGTATTCTAACTATTGAAGTTGAGTTGTCCAAAGTGATTTCATTTTCCTTAGCAGGAACTGCCATCCCCAAAGCATCCCCTTCCATCCACATCAAACGATAAATGCGCCATAATTTTTCATTTTTCCAACCCAAAATGCAAAAGGAAGGGAAATTCGTGAGCATGCCAAAAATGCTCTTAACTGGAATGACATGTGAAAAGCGCCGAAATCTGTGAGGCAATCAAATGGACACGTACACCAAGAACCAGCGGATATCAAAGGAAAAATCTAGTGGGTGGAAAATGGAAATGCAAAATGAACAAAAGCCAAAATAAAAACGTGAGAAAATCCAGCCAAAACGATTCCTTTTCCATCTGCCGATGCCAGGTGCGAGGCGAACTGAATTATATAACTCTAAATAAGGGAAAAAAAACATATATAACTTGCAAAAATGATATAGGCATACAAGCTATATTAATAATTGAACAATTCAATCAACCAAACAATGATGGGAATGTAACCTCATTTGGCTTTTATGTTCGATTCATTTTTGTCATTATCATTGAATCCATTCTGGACATTGTTAAGTCTCACATTTGCACGATTGTTCCTGAATTTAATTAAAAAAAGAATGAATGAAAAAAATTATATTTGCGGAATACAAAAAAAAAGAAACCAGCTCCCCAAATGACAATTGAATGAAAGCAACAACAACAATCGACAATCGAAAGCAACAACAATGCAGGCACATACAATGAAACGCGAGTCTTTCTCTTTCTCTACAGAGAATCGGAGAATTCAGAATGGGTTAAGCGGTGAGGGTGATTTCTGGCGACAGGATTATAGTTAATATTGTATTCGAATAATAGTAATCACGGCACAACTTGACTCATCTCTCACCTGTCATCAAATGATAAAATTAAAAATGTATTCATCAAATTTTGAACAGCAGTATAAGAACATAAAATATCATTTATCACATAACAATTATTTTTTGTTAAGTATTATAAATATTATAAAATAAGTTAAGAAGTCCTGGCAGCAATATTAATGTAATTAGTTAAGATTTATGCCCTGGAATGTATGAAAACGTGTCTATTTTAAATCTAACTTAACAAATAGTGCAATTATTTTGTATGGGAATGCTGCATTTATAAGTTAATGGTTATAAGTTATCAGTTTGGATTAGATTTTAGACTAAAATATATTTTAAGATACCATATAATAAAGAGTTTATCAGAAAAGATCGTATATTTATAAATTACTTTAACCGCATATGAGTGGAATGATTTATAAAAAGCAAGATCCCTTATATTTCCCCCTATTCATCTCACTCTCTGTGCTATTATCACTCACTTAGTGTCCTCGTCTGCTAAGTGAAATGCTGAATACTTAGAAAGAAAAATGTGGCCCGGACAAAACTTTTTCCATTACACAACGTACAACAGTTTTTTCCTTTCATTATTATTTGAGATTCGTTGTTGTTGCCGTTGTCCTTTCTTCCTTTTTTTTTTGGGGAAAGCAGACACAAAGGAAACGTTGAGAACGCTGAAAGCTTTTTATGCTCTTACGCCATGGGCCAGGTATAAGAGCTTTGTAAATGCAATTGGAAATTGCACTAAGCTTTGGTGCGTCGGTGTGTGGGTGCGTGTGAGTGTAGGAGAAAGGAAAGGGAATGAGAAAAAGAGGACGGTATACAGGTGGGAGTGGGAGGGAATAAGCAAGGCTAACTTGGGTTTTAGGGTAATGGAGTTTCTGATTTTAAAAGATAAATTAGACCATCTCATCCTCGTTCCAGAATTATAATTTCTAACTAATTTGTATTCAATTCTCACAGTAAGGTCCTGTAAAAAAGGCAACTCAGATTAGGTCTAAAATCTAATAAAGTAATATCAATTGATCTACTTAGAATATATACTTTATTTATTGATATTCTTCTTTTCATTACGATTGCAGTGTTCTTTGAAAATAGGTCTGGAAGAGATTATTTGATATATGTATAACATAGAATTACTCGATTTATGAGCCGCCTTAGTTATGAATGATGAACGTTTAGGTGTTAATTGCGAAGAGAAGTTCTGAGTAGATTTTACTACTGATGTGCATTCAAAGGTGCTCTGAAATATACGATTGTCTTTGCCCCTTCCAATCAATATTTAAAGGATTCCATACTGTAGTACAACTTTTCCCGCTGCTTATTTAGAGGAGCCGAAAGAAAAGATGGCTAAAACATCTTTATAGCGAGGCACATAGGACCGTTCTACATGCATCTGGGTGAAGATTTGCCTCACCTCCACTCGCTCCTTTGTGGGCTTCTTTATTCGAGCTCACTTTTCTATGGCCAAATAAGTAAATAATTGCAGTAATATCCTTTCTGGAGCGGCCAGGAAGAAGTGGCAAAAAGGGAACGGAAAAGAATGGAGAAGAATGGCGAGCGAAATGAAAGAATGCGAGAATGGAGAACGGGGCGAGAGAATGGAAAGCGTGTTTCCATGTCCTTTTCACAAACTAAAAAGTCCTTTCACACACACACATAGTGCGGGGTACAGAGTACACATAGAGACCGGTATATAGCTGAACACAGACACCCACAATGGACAAAAATTCACACCAAAGACCCATTGTGATTGGCCCAACACACACACAGACACACACTCGTGCAAGTGGAGAGAGAGTTTCACTCTCTCCCTCGCAGGCTGTCTCTTCCTCTCTCATTCTGGCTGCAAGGGAGATGCGGAAGTGCAACGTCGCCGTGCAAAACAATAACGGAAATTGTGTGCCCACTGTGCAAAAATCAATGTGCTCCCGCTCTCTCTCTCTCTCTTTCTCTGTCTTTGGGGGCATCCCCCCTTACCCCCATGAAATGGGGTCGCTAAATCGAGTAACACGAAGCAGAGCCGAACGAGCTGCCTGGCTTTTGGCTCTATTGAGCTCCTCTATTGAACACACCCCTCAATGGGCGAACAACTATAACCGATATAAAGGAGCCAATGGAACAAAGCCAATGGAACAATGGGCCACAAAACGAAAGAGAGAAGGCGCTATGTGTGAGTGAGAGCGCGACGGCGGCGCAGCTCTCTCCCAGGTAAGAAACGCAGCCTCCGTCCCGCTCGCACTCCCGCGGGCTTACCTGGGCGATGGTGCGAGGGTTGCTCGGCAGCTCGTTCTTTACTCTCTTCGGAAGAGAAACGGGATTTGGCTGCAGTCGTGTCGGCCTCACTGGAACGCCACAGAAATCAGTCACAAAAAAGCAGTCGAGTCGAGCAGAAGCAAAGCAATAGCATAGCAAGAGCAAAGCAAGAGCAAAGCAGAAGCACAGCAAAAGCAAGACAGTCATTGAAATAAAGACAAAACCAAAGAGAGACAAGAATCTGAATCTCAGTTTAACCACAGACATTGTGTTCTAGAAAGTGAAGTGTTGATCTTGAAAGGGCCGTAATAACATAAAACGAAAGTGAATCACATAATGGCCACCTTATCGACGCACCCCAATTATGGTTTCCATTTGGGCCAGGCCCAGGGTCTGGAGGACTACGCCCCGCAGGGTCAGCTGCAGCTGAGTCCCGGCATGGACATGGATATCAAACGGGTGCTGCACTACTCCCAGAGTCTGGCGGCCATGGGCGGATCGCCCAACGGTCCCGCCGGCCAGGCGGTGAACGGATCCGCTGGCATGGGCCACCACATGTCCAGTCACATGACCCCGCACCACATGCACCAGGCCGTGTCCGCCCAGCAGACCTTGTCGCCCAACAGTTCCATCGGATCCGCCGGCAGCCTGGGCAGCCAGAGCAGCCTGGGCAGCAATGGCAGTGGCGGCCTCAACTCCGGTTCGGGTCACCAGTCCGCCGGCATGCACAGCCTGGCCACCTCGCCCGGTCAGGAGGGTCACATCAAGCGTCCGATGAACGCCTTCATGGTCTGGTCCCGCCTGCAGCGTCGCCAGATCGCCAAGGATAACCCCAAGATGCACAACTCGGAGATCTCCAAGCGTCTGGGTGCCGAATGGAAGTTGCTGGCCGAGTCGGAGAAGAGGCCCTTCATCGATGAGGCCAAGCGCCTGAGGGCTCTGCACATGAAGGAGCACCCGGACTACAAGTACCGCCCGCGCCGTAAGCCCAAGAACCCCCTGACCGCTGGACCCCAGGGAGGATTACAGATGCAGGCCGGCGGCATGGGTCAACAGAAGCTGGGAGCTGGACCGGGAGCCGGAGCCGGAGGCTACAACCCCTTCCACCAACTGCCGCCGTACTTTGCACCCTCACATCATCTGGATCAGGGCTACCCGGTGCCGTACTTCGGTGGCTTTGACCCACTGGCTCTGTCGAAACTGCATCAGTCACAGGCAGCGGCGGCGGCGGCGGTCAACAACCAAGGTCAGCAGCAAGGACAAGCCCCGCCCCAATTGCCGCCCAGCTCGCTGAGCAGCTTCTACTCGGGCATTTACTCCGGCATCTCGGCACCCTCGCTGTACGCCGCCCACTCCGCCAATGCCGCCGGACTCTACACATCCTCGTCCACCTCCTCGCCCGGATCTTCGCCCGGAACCATCACGCCAAATGGCATGGATGGCTCCATGGACAGCGCCCTGAGGCGACCGGTTCCGGTGCTCTATTAGAGCCGAGACTTAGGTTAGAGTACAGAGTAGAGTACAATTGTTGAAGCATTCCCAAAGTGATCCACTGGTTTTAAATCTTCAAAAGCTCTAAGTAAGCCAATCCTCCAAACCACTCCGCTTAATTCTAGTACAATCTTCGCGCACTTCAGATCTTAGAACTAAGTAAAAAACAAAAAGCACACACACAAAACATTCCTAGCCAATACACAAACTATAAACTATAATTTATTTAGCGCACTCACTACGCCCCACAAACGAATCGAAAAAAAAACAAAAACCTAATTGTAAATTAATTTTATTTAGTTTTAAGCATTGAGAGAGCGCATCCTCCTTGTTGTTTTTTCGCATCAGCACCAATTTAAAATGTATCTTCTAGTTTTAAATGTGTAACCCTCTCAAATTGTAAATATCCCAGCCGATTTCGTTATAGTGTCAGTGTAGCCCCAAACGCGAGGAAAAGAACGTACATCAATGTATTATTGTATTATTAATTGTATTAAAAGTAAACGTTATCATCTAAGCAAAAAATGGTTTATGAAAGCCAACACAAAACAAAGACATTTAAAAATGAATAAAAAACAAACTAATTTGAGAAAACCAAATTTGAAAACCTGCTTATTCAATTCGAAATATTTTACAGCTTAAAAGAATGGGAACTGGTATTTAATTCTGGAAAAATACAATACTGCAAGTTTCACTTTAAATAGAACCTCTGAATTTCCTAAGTATTCCTGAATATTTTTCGGTTAGTCGCGGATATGAATGAAAATGAACTAAGGAATATTAAGTTCCTAATTTATAAACGCTACTTATGTAGATAATATTATACAAACCAGTCACGTTACGTTTCCTAAATGCCTGTTAACTAAGTTTTACAGATATTCAATTCTTTGCGTCTTTCAAATTATCTGCTTCACCTTTTCAATGGTTATATTTTCTTTGCCATAATTGGATTATCATATTCTTATTTAAATTATTGTCCTCGTTCTTCCATAAACTTTCAGATTAAATTGAGTCTGTGTTCCCAACTCGAATCCAAATTATCAACGAAATTCATTACGAATTTGAATATTCATAGGACAGATACTACGGCCATTAACATAATATTCTCAACTCTATTTAGTGAGTCATTCGGATATACGTAGTATTAAAACAATCATTTCATCATCACCTAATAATGCGGACGACTTTTCAGCTTTTTGTAGTATTCATCTTACGAACTCTCGAACTCCTCTACCTTCGCTGGTCAAATTAACCTTGTCTCTGGGTGTCTTTACCATTATTTCGCTCATTTTTGTGTGCGTTTTTTTTTGGTTGGTTAGTTTACACCCGCTGGGAAGCGAAGAAAAAACTAAAATTTGATTTGCCATTATACAACTATTTGCCGTTGTGTATTAATTTCTATTGATTAATGCGCTGTTTATTTTGCGCCTCCAAGACAGAATTCGATAGTTTGAACAAAAGGTCGTCGCTTGGATCTTTGGATGGGGGTCACATTGTGTTTTTTCGGGATCAACGGGGGGCCCAGGCCCTCAAAGACCTCACTATTCAGAGTGTAACAGAATACCCTGGCGAAAGAAATCAACGCGTGTTTTTTCCGTTTTGATTTTTGGCTTCTTCTCGTAATAATAATAAGAATAATTGCGGTCATTAATAAATCCACTTGCATTGTCTTCCCTCGATCTCTGGCTTTTCGATTGCCGTTTTCTACTCTTTGGAGTCTATTCAATCTTACCCTTCCCCTCCCTTTCCACAGTGTATGTCAAATGTGTTAAAATATCAAATATTGATTATTGTTGTTATTATGCGTATTGTTGATATTGGTCTTTTTGTTGCTGTTCCATGCCTTGTTTCTACGTTCTCCGTTTGCTCTCCGTTCTTTATTCGATATCTACATTTCACAAATATTTACCCAGCATTGACGTGATATTGAATAATTACATAAAGATTGGATTCTTCTGGCTTAGCCCTTTAGAACATTATTTGGCTGGAGTTTATATAGGATCGTTATAAAGTGGAGAAGTCAACAAAATGATTCGGGGGGATAAATTAGTTCTTTGATATGATCTAAATGGTCTTAGATTAAGGATTTCTTAAGATATATATGGGGCTGTCCATATATTACGTAATCACCATTTTGGCGATATTTGACCCCCACCCCCCATGTAATCAATTCTTCATACAAAAAAAAATTGTTTTGCACTAGAGTAATCATTTGGTTGACCCCCTCCCCCCACCTAGGTGATTACGTAATATATGGACAGCCCCTATATTACAATTTTCAGAATAGTTAAAAAAAAAGGTATAAGACTGTCGAAGAAATACTTTATTAGAGTATGTTATGAATAACTCTAAAATGGAAAATTAAGTATAATTACATTTTTTTTCTCCATCAACTAAATTCTATATTTCATTATGTTGGTCATCTTTTAGCAAATGTTCCACTAAAACTTCCAGCTAAAAACAAAAAAACATTGTCAGTATAGCATTTGTTTTTTTATTTTAATTCAGGTCATAAAATTTGTTTACAACCAGTAACAGTCATTAAAACTCGCTAGGATTAAAAGTCACCTACTTCCTTTCCTGAACCCATTCGGAAGTGATTAGCTTTTGTTAGAGGGCTAATCCATCCATCCGACTAAGCCATGCTTAGAACAAAGCCCATTTCACGCCTTTCTAATCCGCAGTTCCCCCCATTTCATCGAGAAAATTATCGAACAGATTCATGTCGAATAATTGAAATTCCATTTCAACTCGTTGGGTTTTTAAGGATTGTCGAAAACGTTTTACGACCCGACTCGCCTACGCCTCCTACTCCCAAAACGCCACGCCTTTCGTCCCATTTGGTCACGTCTGTATACAAATATAATTTGCAGCCTCTGGGTGCTTCGATTTTTTTACGACTTTATGGCCGGGGATTAGCGTCCGGTCCGCAGAAAGGAGTGTGCAGAATGTCGCGAGATTTTTATGCACATCTATCGCTGTCTGTTTGGGTTGTTGTTGCTTTTTCGCGTGTAGTGTTTAGCTACCTGCGGTAACCGGAGACCCGGATTAGCCAGACTCTTGATTTCCATCAGCATTTCCCAAAAATCCGTGTGTTTTTGTGCACTTTTTTAGGCGAAAGATGGTCTCCGCTAATCCGGCGGATTAGCGACAAAGGACCAGACGGATTAGCTAATAACGGTGATACAATTTGTCAGCGAAATTATTGCGACGACCTCGTCGCCAGTCGGCTGTTCTCGTTTTCCAGTTTTTCCATGCAATTTCCAAATACCTTTCTTACGCGGAAGGTTCAGTTTCTTTGCATTTCGGGTTGCCGGTGCCATAAAACGTTAACTGGATGGATAGACGGTTGCAGAATCGGCCTGCAAAGGGGTCAAGCTGTTGTCTCTTTTGTAGCTCTCATAGTTCCCTATATATTTTCTCCCCAACCCAATGTATTTATATCCTAAACATGGCGGCGATGTCTGTCGTCTGTCAAATCCTCCCACTTTCCCCTCGCCTTTCCCCATTTTGTGTCACTGGTTAGGCAGCCTAATTTGTGGGTGGTGGCTTTTTGTCAAACTGTTTCATATTTGCAATTGCTCAACAGGGTTGTTTGGCGGCTACACTGGTCTACAATAAATAAGATAAACAGTACATTATATTTATGAATTTATTTATTTAAGTTAGATACTAAGAAAGTCAAAATTATCGTATGTATTATTTAACAATACATTAATTCTGACTATCATTCAGTTCAGTATTATAATATTAAAAAATTTTTTTTTCGATCCAATAATATTATATTAATATTATTGTTTTTTGATAGGAAAGCTGAAAGCTATTTTAATACAAACATTTTTCTTTAAGTGACGTTGTCTTATAATAAGCACAATTGTTTGTAGAACTTTATTCAAAACATTCCATTAAAAAATTTTTTTTTTTAACAAAATTAAATTTTAAAGAATAAGGCTAATGCTTTTTAAATAACCATTAAGCAGTAAGGATGCTATTAGTCAAATGTTAATTTACAATATATTTTCTTAATGTCAAATCTTGTAGCGTAGTGTCGTGCCTCATATTTCATTCAAAATCGACAACCGCTCCCCACTCCCTTGAGCCACTACCCCAACCCATCGCCATTCCGTCTGGACGTGGAACATATTGTCGAGGGTGGCTATAGCCGTGGCTATAGCTGAGGATGTATCCGACTGCCACGGCGACTGTGGCGCGTGGTTGACAAGTAGCAAAGCGTGGCGGCTTTTTAAGTGCTAGTTTGACATTTTTTGCCTCCACTGCAGTGGTGCTGCGCAATGCTGCTAACCAACCAACCAGACCGTCAATAAGTCGCAGGCTAACAATTAATTAAAAGCCTCCACCGCACAAAAAGCACGGCGCACTTAGGCAAATGAGCAACGACGGCAAAAAGCGGGGCGGCCCACGGGGCGAATGCGCGATGTCGACTGGGACATAATTTGTCAGCGAGCACAGGGCGTCAAAGCAGCAAGGAAATTGCAGACGTAAGTGCAAGGATAACGTTGATTTGCCTCGAGTGAAGTCGAGTCGAGTCGAGAGTCGAGTTGTTGTCAACTCAACAGCGTCATTAACATTTGGCACGAACGCCAAATGGAAATTAAATGATGATAAATTTGCAACCAGCCGCAACTTGACAACTGATTGCCGGAGAACAGGAGTGGCACAAAACAGGACCTATTTGCATACACGGATGCCATTCGAGGCTCATTCAGTTGTATCAAATTTGATTAGGTGCGAGGCATTTGTCAAAGCAATATCTATGTGGAAAACGTTGAGAATAGTGCGCCCCGACCTGGGCGACAAATTCGTGGTTTGCCTCGCTTTTTCATATCCAACCCTCCCAAAGCGACAGCGATTGATGAGATGGGCTCTTAGTTTTTTGTATTCCGTATACCATATATGTATACATATTCAGATTTCTGAGCTGGACGCTCGACGTCGAGTGCCAAAACACTTACGCCTTGCATATGAGGTTGATGTGTTGATGATGATGATCGCCGTCTGGGATTTGAAAAATCACACATATTTTTAATCACAAATAGTGAGTCAAACTGAAAGTCATTTTCTTTTGAGTTATACTTTTTTATGTATAATTATTATTTCTATTTAAAAAAAAATCTAAAGCACGCTTGCTTTCATAAGTTTTAAGAGGCTTAACCAAACGTGGGCAGCAATTAGTATCTTATTCCCATCGAAAAGCCTCAAATTTTCACCTCGAAAAGCTGCGCATAATAAGTATCAGTTGCCAATAGAGCTTAGTTATTATTTTTTGCCATAAATTAGGGGTATATTTTTATACTTTTTAAAATCTTTGCAATTGATCCCAGGGCTCTCCATTATATTTTGAGGCTCTTGGCGGGCGTCCAGCGTTCGCATGACAATGGGCCAGCAAAATGAAAGGATTTTTATGACGCGAGCCGAGTGGAAAACTTCCGTTCCGTGCTCCTGGCCGCCCCTCACCACGTGTCGGAAAACATTGGAGCAGGGGCAGGGAAAGGGGATTGGATTGGAATTAAACCCTGAATCCCTGGCCCGTCGCCACATTGTCTATTCTGTTCCGTTCTGCTTCGGGTGCTATCCTACACTAAAAAATATTTATTTTTATATTTTCTCAATTATTAATTTTTTTCATATAAATAATAAAGTATTGCATACAATTTTTAACTTAAAAAATTAGTTTAGCATCATATAAGCAATTATTAAAAATACCTTTTTTTGGTTTTACTTAAAGATTTTTCAGAAAACAAAGTTTTTTTTAGAAAACAAAAACTTAAAAATATTTGTTGTTGTATTGCATACAATTTATAACTTAAAAAATTAGTTTATCATAAAAATACATTTTTGGTTTTACTTAAAGTTTTTTTTTAAAAACAAAAACAAAAAATATTTGTTTACAAAGTTTTATTTTATAATATTTTAATTTCTAATGGTACAAGCCTCTTGCCTTTATTTTTCGGCTAAAAGCGATAATTGCATATCTTATTTTTCGTAGTGTACTTGGATGCGATCCATGCCATCGTTGCGGCTGCCTAATGCATTATTGTTCCTGTCCAGTGAGACGAGGACAACAACATCAGCGGGAGCAGGAGCAGATCCGGGAGTCTTTATGGCATTTCATAACTGCTCTCGAGCGTAATTTGTTTCCTGTTTACGCGCAGCAGGACATCGCACATCGCGTGCGCATTGGCGTATAAATTATTGCCCGAATCATGGCTCGACGAGTACGGAAACCACCACCATATTCCAGATATTCCACCAAAGCCAAATCCATGTGACCCATCGCCGGTGCATCTCGGACTAGGATTCCCTGCCGCATTTGGCCTCAGACTCAAGTGCCAGCCCATTAATTTGCTTGGGCCAGGGTGCTCTGGAGGGCAGCTACTTTGGCCCACCCCTGCCACGCAAATATTTGCATAAATTTGTAATAATTTTATCGTCAATTTGGGTTTTATTAGCATGTTCCGAGGCCCTCTCATCTACGACTGAAGCCTCCCCCTTTTTTTTCATAGCTGTGATTTGTGGCCTGTTGCGGGTGTCTTTCCCGTTTGGTTTCATTTTCATGGCATGGTTTTTAATTTTTTATTAATTTGTTTAAAATTTGTCACTTTTGCTGTGGTGCCTCTCAATGGCCACTGATTATGATAAATGGAAGCCGAATGATGAAAGCGAGCAGTGGAGTGGAAGTTTTTGAAGGGTTTCTAGGGAAGGTGGTGCAAATTTTAGCACTTGAGATAGACGAGCTGAGTGCAGCTGGGAATACTTGAAAATATTTTTATAAATAATAAAATAAGAAATAATAGAGTATGCTTTAAAGGCTTTAAAATCAGTCTACAAATGTTATAATTTAAATAAAATAACATTTTGAAATTTATTCAATATCTTTTAGTATAAAATGGTTAAGATCGTAATTAATTTATAATTATTTGGATTTATCTGCACACATCTTTTGTTAAGTTCAACAATTAACATTGATTGTTGGACAAACATCCAAATCCCCGCAACACAGATGCCCCGAGCAATTCCTCATTCCGGTTAAATTCTCGGAAGGAAATGGCTTCATTTTTGCTTGGTTAGCACATTGATTTGTCCCGTGTCCCAGGAACCGGAGCCAGACGTCCTGACAAAAGCAGTTGCAGATCCCCAAAAACTGGAAAAGAAGAGGGAGCTCGAAACAAAACCAGCAACTGCCACAAGGCAAACAGATGAGTCGAGGGACCTAACGAGTTTGGTCCCAGGTCTATTATGACATAATTAACTCCTCGAATTGGCCCGACAAGCGATTACATAACGCGTACTAAACGGAGGGCGAAGGGATTACGCAGCCGATTACGCACAAAACGCAAACTGTTTACATTTTTGGCAAACAACAAACGGAAATGCAGGCTCCCGGCCAAACAAATAACCCGTACACTCTACACGACTCCGGGAATGGGGGGGGGGATTGAAAGGACAAAGGTCCTCTCACAATGGGCATCCCAACCATCAGCCATCTGCGCCCGATGTCGATGCGACACACACCATTTAGGACCCAGAAGAAAGCCGGACCCAAAAAAAGAAAGCAAAACATCGCTAAGAGTGGAGAAACAGCAATAGCTACATAAATAGAAACAGAAACAGAAAATAAAAAAGCAGTCTTTATTGATAACTGCATTTCGCCCATTGTCGGATTCCGAACTGCTCAATGGGTTAAACGCCACCAGATGGTATGGCCCCTTCTGCTGTTAACTGCCAATAGCTTAGGATTATAACTGTAACCCTCGACCAGGCCAGAAAGCAGAATCTACTTGGGACAACGGAATTGTGCTCTCTTTTTTGTTGGGCACTAATCACATTTAATAACAATTTTTTTTTTGGCAACAGTTTGGCAGAGGTGGAGGGGACGAAGGGGCGGGGTCTGCTCAACTCATCAACACCTTGACGAATCGTAAACAAAACCAAATTTGAGTAATCAGCTTCATTCAACAAAAGTTGAAAAGAGTTGAGAAACGTGTAGCAAAAACAGAGGGACTAAGAAACACAAGGCGGAATATCGAAAATGAATTTTTTTTAAATCAAAGATAACGGTAGAGAACTGAATACTCTTTTTTTAAAAAATATTTTAAGAGGCAGATTTAAAATATATTATTAATTTGAATACAATAACTTTTTTACTTACTTTAAAAAATTTCCTAGTATGTCAATAAAATTATTATCCATTTTAGAAGTTTTTAATTACTAAAAATATACCTTTTTATTTTTTCTAAATACAATTTTAAAATTTTTGTATAGATTGTAAATTTTTAAAAAATTGTAGACGTCTTTAATTACTAAAAATATACCTTTTTAATTTTTTCTAAATACAATTTTAAAATTTTTATAAAGATTGTAAATTTTTAAAAAATGTTCAAAATAAACATTTCTTTTTTAGAAATGTTTTTAAATCTACTTTTATATATTAAATACGTTCAAAAGAGGCGGTGTTTTGTTTTAAAAAATTCTAACTATTCTCTAAAATATTCTAAATTAAAGTGTTAAAATTTTTTTTAAAAGGGGCACCCAGAAAAGTTTTCTGTTTTTCTCACACCCATGGGGAGGGCATTGAGAGGCCAAGTCTCTGGACTTTCCCACCAGTCAACACCGTAGTTGGAGCTGGGCGCGGGGTCAGGGGGTGGGGTCATCGCCGCTGAGCTGGGGGCCCCACAATAATAACAAAACGCAAACAACAAAAGCGCTTAAATGAAACAAAGCCAGCGGACAATGGGTGCGCATTATTTTCTAATTTATCGGCATTGTCTGGTGGAAGCCTCTCGCTTTGGATCGGTTCGGTTTTGGATCGGTTCGGATGGGATTGGTTCCTATATACTGGGGCCCGTTCGATTTGGTGTTTTGATTTGGCCTTTTTCTTGGCCCGAAAAGCTCATTGTTGCTGCTTGTTTTCATTATTGATTTAAACAAATCGAACAGCAAGTGAAGAGCGGTATTAATGCGGTTTTAATGAAGTAATAAACAACGGCGCCGAGTCATCGTTTTTTTCTTTGTTTGCTTCGACTGAATGCCCGATCTTTAGCTAAATCGGCCTTAAAATCTGTGAAAATGGCAAACCGTAATTAGTTTTTATCTCGCAGAACTCATCAATGTCCGGACAATCCCAGCAATTAATTGCATTTTGTCATTACAAATTATAAAACAGAAAAACCGGGGAGATAACAATTTCTGGTTGCAATTTGGCACGCAAAGCCATTTGGCCTAGGTTTTGGGTTGGGTTTGGTTTTTAGGCTTGCGATTGTCCAGTTCTGTTGGGTTGGGCCAAACACTTTCGCTTCGAGCCGACTCCGTGCTCTATCCGTTTGTGTGACAAATGTTACGTTCCAATAATTATGTAAAGAGCAAAAACGAAAGGTTTGGCCAGTGATTGACCCAATTTTTCGGTCATTTATGTCGAACAAGTGATTTCTGTGAATAGAAGTTTTGGTTAGCAAAATGAATTCTAAACGAGTTTCTATTCAAAAGTGAAAAGGGTGAGAAATTGTGAGCTGCTTGCAATAGAAGCAATCACGTTTCTATCTTCTTAGACTGTATATATGTAAAATACAATTTGCAAAGAAATGGTTAAATTATCTTTTATAATAGAAATTATTTGTCATTACTTGATTTGTTTTTATAATTTATAGCTAAGTTATTTGTGTATTTTCTGTTAACTCCTTTACACCAAATATATTTTTCTTGAGAAAATGAAATTGCTAATTAAAAATCAATTAAATGCCTATAAACAATAGATATTTTGAATTCAAATGAGCAGTAAAAGGACTCCCCAGAGCCAAAGGGGCCTAAAAGGATTCAAATATTTATTCAATCTGTGTTGGCGGTACCCATTATCTTTGCACTCCTGTCACCGAACCCTGTGATTACCGGGAAACGGAATGGATCGGAAGAATCACCAGCGTCACGAGCTGTCTCCCCAGAGGCCAAACAAAGTCGCGACAAAGCCAATTGACAGAGAATCCTGTCGAGCCTTGGAGTCTTGGCCGAATGTTAATTACAGAAATAACTGAACCGGCAGACAAAAAGCGAAGCGACAGATTCCAGTTAATAGTCGAGAAGAGAACAACGCTGCCATCGTGTGTACAATTCAATTAGCGATAGTTTGCGATGCACCCAGCTCACGACTATTACAAGGGCCAACTACTGTGTGGATCCGTACGATATGTGCCATATTATTTGACTTGACTGCTGGCCACTAAACGATGGCAAACAGAGGAGCAACAGGCCCGATTGGCTGCCAATCGGCTGTGGAAGCGTCAACTGGATCTTGCAACTGCAGTTCAAAGTTTTAGTAACCAAAATATCGAGGGGGTATATTGTTTTCAGATTCAGCAAAGAAGATTACTTTATAACACTCGTATTAAATGCAAGACTTTTCGAAAATTCTTTATACTTAACCTTCTTATTTTCAGTTAAAATCTTATTTTAAATTTATTACATTCAGTCTTCCTTAATCCCCCAAAAATTTTAGAGATAAGCAATATCCACACTTTTGATCATCATCTTGTTATAATTAAATACATACTTATCTTAAAATATATATTCTATATTAGACAAAAATAAGACAATAAATCATAAAAAATATTGATATCACAAACACATAATAAACCCATAATAAAAACCGGGTATCCGATAGTCGGGACATTCAATTACACCGCATTTAGTTGTTCTCTGCTCTAATATTCAAATGAGCCCCTACAATGGGAGTAGTTTTCTATCTGTTTGTTTTGGGCCATTTGTAGTTTGACTTTGTAATTCGTAGCTTTGCTTAACACTCGATTGGTTTTGTTGTTTAGCACGAGTACGAGTGCCCGATCGCGGCTACTACCTATGGTCCGAAAACCCTCAACACTCCATAACAGCTGCCTGGGTGCCCCTGTTCGATATCATTAGGGTTCATTATGTTCGATGTCCAGGGGAAAAAGGTGTTCTGCTCTCCGCTGCATTTCGTTTGATTTGGCATGTTTATGGTTTGATATTGTTTTTGTTTACGCTCGATACCATTGCAAATTCTATGGCGCAAATTCTGCTGCGAACATAATTACGTTAATTCTTTGGGCCCATCACCGTCATCGGGCATGAGGGTAGTAGCATCGATCCGATATCGTCATAGGTTTCTCCACCCCTGCCCCTCCATATATATATTTTGCTTGATTTATGATGTGACGGAAGTGTAGTGTTTCGGAATTTATTAGACAAAACATCGGTCGTTTGTCCGGTCTCGGGTTACGCAATATCAAACAGATCTCCGAAATACTGATGTCCACTAAAATGCACATTCTACACATAAAAAAATTTGATCTTTAGACCAAAAATTGTACCAAACTGCCTATAATTCTAGGTAGATTTTTTTCGAGTACACGAAATCTTTTGGTAGCTGGAAAACTTTCACAAAAGGACTCGAAACTGTCACAAAAAGGAGCAGCAGCCTGGCAAGGAGCAGCCATTCGGCAAATGCTGTCACACCGATAAAAGGGCTTCGATGGCGTCGCATTCAATCGAGTGCGAGTTCCATGCGAAAAAATTGAGAGAAATGCAAACTTTTGACGAGACACTTTTCGCTGAATTCATCTACAAAATACCAGCAATATGGGTGCCAGTGACGCTGAAAAAGGGGCTGTGAGGTGAAGTTAAAAAAATAAAATGGGAAGGGAAAATCGCGAAGAGTGACATAAAGGATTGTCGCCAATCGGGGCGTGTAAACCAATTAGCGGCCGACAAAATTGTTACTATGGCAAAAGGTTACACAACGCAAATTATATTTCGCACATGCGAAAATCCAATTGAAGCTGTAATAAACGTCAGCAACGAACTGTGAGTATTTTGTAATTGAATTACATTAAAGACTTTTTATATCGTATTTAAATAAAGCAAGAATTAAAATAAAATAATAAGTTAAGTTTATTAAAATAAAATATTAATAACAACTTCAGATTATTTCACAGATAAAAAACACAGTCTAAAATTAAGAAAAATGTTCTTAAATTGAGAGCGTTTGTTAATAGGAATGAGTCAAAATCGATTGTCTTAATTGAATAATTGAAAAATTGTCTTAATTTTAGACTGTTATAATACGTTCTTAAACTAAGAACTTAGTTTAGACTTGGTTACTTCCGTCAGTGCTAACATATCTCACATACTAACATTTTAAATTATTTACCTTAACTGGCTACTTGTTCATATTTCACATACTATTCTTCAAATAAGAGTCCATAAGTCCACCTGGTCTCAGTTCAATAATTATTTGGTTTTCTAAAAGTTTGCTTTTTTTCTATTTTAAATATTAGTTGAAGCCAGTGACGAAAGTAAATTAAAACAGATGTCTCTGCCTATTCCTAATACGAAATTCCTGTATAAACTAGTGATGAAAGCAAATATAAACCTAAATAAACGCCTATTCTCATACGATGAAATGACACACAATCGGTTTTTATGTTATTGTAGAACCAAAATCATTTTGGGAATTCCGAAGTATGTTTCATATTTGGCAAAACTTTTAACCAGATAAAGCCTTATTTAATTGATTTGGTTTTTCCTTGCTCAGTATTCAGTATTAGAACAGCTTTCGATAAAGTTTAGCTGCATTCCCAAAAATCCTTTGTGAAAATTCAATTGCGAAAATTATCGCAGAAAAAAGCCTTGAATGGCATTGTTTTTTTCGAGTTAACTGGTTGAAAGTGGTTACTGGGTTAACTTCTGTAGAGACTCCGGGCTTCTGTTGCGAGTATTACGCAATGGAGCGGGTAAACAGAAAAAAATGGGTAACAGCAACTGCGTCACTCGATCGGAATGGTACGGAGCAGCAACTGGCGATTGCACAGGTGTGTCTATATCTTTATACATATACTCGTATATCTTACAGTCCGGATCATTGGCGTTGTCATAGAGGGGTTTTTTCGAGCCTCGCCTGTTGCTGCTGTTACGCATTTCAAGCGGTCAAAAGAGAGATAAATAATAGAAATGAAGTACAATTAAATCGAAACAATTGCGATTACAAAACAAGTTGGCATTGTGTGCTCTATGATCGCTATTTGTGTTTGTTTTATTTATTTATTTGTTCTACTCGATGTTGTTCCATTGCTCAAATGGTGCGAAAACTGCGCTTTCAGTTCTATGTTTTCCGTTTTTTGTGTGTTCCAATTCTTTATGTGTTTTTAACCCCTAGCGAGTATAGCCTTAATAAATTTATTTACACTTTGTTGCGTTTTTTTTTCGTTTTTTTATTTGGGGCGCGAGTCATTTGTTCGAGGATGATTTCCGGACCTACAGTGCAACCCCTAATTGTCGTCCACTTGAGAGAGCAAAGTACAGGCCTTCAGCTGCACTTATCTAGGCCGATCCATCAGTTGTTCGGTTTCTCAAGCTAATTCCATATGTTTATCGCGGGCTCTCATCGAAATTATCCAATGGCCGAAAGGGGCGGTGTGTGTTTTAGCTTTTTGCGGTGGTTTGTCCCCGCTCTAATACCCTTATCATACTCCCCGCTAATTGGTAAAATTCTTTTCACACGCGTTTATCGCCGCCACTCGCTGGTTTTTTAAACGATTAATTTGGCTTGTTTATTTGATCACTGATCTGGTTTACTGAATGGACCAAAATATTCTGTTAGTCCCCATTGAGCCTCTTCTTTTTTCATTCAGAAATCGCATATTTCTGTGTCTATTTTGGGGATTTGAATTTATTTTCCATAACTTTTGTTGCCCTTTTCATGTGGCGCCTTTTGTAGTGTGTTACCAAACGCGCTAATTTCTGGCTCCATTCTTTTGTTGATGTAGACCGAGCTATGAACTTGTTTACCACCATAACCATTGGTAGCTGCTTTAGATTCAGGGCTAATGGCCTTCATTGTTTTAGCATTTAAGGGGATTTCTGTTTTTTCTTTAATCATTGTTTAAACAGCCTTTTTAAATGTTTCGTAAGAGTATTTTTAAGGTTTTCAAGAAAATTTTAACTGTGCTTTATTTAATCATACACTGGGAAAAGGTAAAAAATAAATAAATTAAGATATATTTCCTGTAATGGAAATAATGGGAAAACATAGAAAGAATACCCAAACAACTACTTTCTTAATTTAATCCACCTACTTTGTTCTTCCAAATATTCCAATGCTAAGAGCATGTCGAATTCGATTTGCCACCTCCGGATCGATCATCACTTCCCAATTGTTATCGCCGATTGTTGCATTTAAAATTTTCCATATTGTATTGGCCAACGATTGTCGGCGAGTCAGGCACAAACTGAGTGTGTTTGCCTATGACGATCGCAATTTGCGTTGCCAATTAGCACTGGTTTTGGCCAGAAATGTCTGTAAGGCAATGGCGACAATTCGCTTTTGTGGTCGATCGATAATTGTGCAAAGTGTATTTTGTTTTTCATTTTTTTTTCGGGTAACTGTATCAATTTCGATTTTCCAAACGCGACCGCGGGCTTTTATCACCTGTTGGCGCTTTTCATTGAACTTTGTGCTCAGCTCTCGGGTTAGCCAATTTTCAATGGCCATCCGGTTGGAAAATCTGTTCTCACAGGCCGACGGACTCAAGTGGGCGGCGGCTTCGACTGCGGCCCACTTCAGTCGGATTCTCACAATGAAAATGTTTTGCCCCGGTTTTTCCACCCCGCCTTTTCCGAGCCCTGCCACTCCGCCGAGCCGAAATCGCTCGCCCATTAGAGCATGTTTAATGTTATTTATTCATTAGGCTCAAGTGTGCGCGAAAAATAACAATTATCAAAAAAGCGAAAAGAAACTCACCATTTTGTTGGTTCGCATAAAAAAGTACAAATCCGTTGCGGGGTCAGATTTCCCGAAAAACGATAATTGAGAGGCTGAGCACAGTGGAGGCTGTGAAAACACGAGCACTTAACGCAGGGACGTAGGCAGGATTTTGTTCGGAAGGGATTTAAGTGAAAAATTTGCTGTAAAATTTTTGAAGCATCTTGGAATATCTGAATTCTTAACTGAAAAACTTTAAAGCTTACAAATTTTTTTTTTCGACCCATCTTAGAATATTGGAATTTTTAAAGCTTACATTTTTTTTGTTAATAATAAAATTAGGTAAGTAATAACTTAGGTACCAAAATATTCAGTAATTTCCTTGTTTGTTAAATATATGTAAGTTCCTTTAAAATAATCCTTGTAGGCTGCCAACGCCTCTGACGCACTCACACTTTCCTTCTTTTGCACTAACATATTTTTCGCGTTACGTTGCTGCAGCTGTATTGGTGTCCGGGGTGGTGAGGAGGGGCTGAAGTGCAGGATGTGAAATTCGCCAAAAGATTCTGTGGTGTTTTTTCATGGGCTGTGGCTCGAAAGTCCTTGAAAACTTGAAGGGGGCCAGCTGTGGCAGGCACAATTAGACAGACAATTGGGCTTACTCAATCGGTTAAGCTATAGGAGAGCATTTAAGGGTTACATTTTTATACAAATTTTGAAAAACGTATTGTTGCCAAATGGAAATCAAAAATAAATGATTATTAACGTCAAAAAGACCTTTAAAACCGTTTTATATAGAAATAATACATTTAAGGGGTATATTTATGAAGACTTTTGATGGTTATTCTATTGCGAACAATTGATTGCTCCGATGAGATAATGCCTTGATATTGATATGATATGATATGATAATATGAGAAACATTTCAAGAAATCGAAAGAAGAAGTATTTAGCTCTTACTGCATTCTTAAAATTATTCGCCCTAAACTTAAGAAAATTGGCGACAATGGCGTATTTTTTCTATATTTAAACAAAATTATCTACTCATCAAGAACCATTTTTTTTTTAAATTTACTAAACAAGAAGTTTTTTCTAGAATATACAAAACAACCGCCGTTTACCCCAATTTTTAAAATTTTTTACGAACTCGTTTTTGAGCGTGGTTTACTGTATTGCGAAGTTTCTCTTGTATTCAAAAGAGCCATTTACGAACAAAAACTTTTTCCGTTGACGCCAATTTTTTACAGTATTTCAAAGTATCACTTTTATTCACAAAAGCTATTTCCCCATTGAAACGTGTTAGTATTGATATATATCAAGAATATTTAAAATCGTTGTACCATTTCCGATATTAAAAGCTCTTTGCGTTTCAATTTAGCCCAGCCCAGCACAAGTGAATTGACAGTCGCCAAAAAGCATGCTAACTATATTTAAGTTATTATTCGAAATAAAATTTTATTTGTTATAGTCTCATGTTTTCTATAAATTAAGCTAACATGACCTACCCGAAGCTCGCCTACCAGTATTATATTCAGGTGTTGCCCACCAACACACATGGTCCACATACACACCACATTCATTTTAGCCAAAGGCTTTTGTAACCTTTGATAATTATTCGCCTCTGCGAGCGGAAAGCAGCCACCAAAGGACGGAGAAAAACAGCTATTACCCATGCAACAGGGACACAAGAAACGTCAACTAGCGAGAGTTCCAGCACTTGTAGGGCTTTCATTTAATTAGCCACAGCTGACAGTTAGCCGAAGAAAAGAACAACGGAAGGTGGGATCTACGGCACAGTCACCGTCAAAAGTTGACACATGTGAGTTGGTCGCGACTTAACCGAACTCGACTCGAGTTGCCGGCGGTGAAATTTTTGCATTGGAGTTGGGAGGTTCGTCGAGTTGAGTTTGCCATTTTCGCCCACTTGACTTGGCAGGCGACCAGCTGGCAGGGTAAACTCAAAACCTTAGTCACAAAACCCAAACCCAAGTTCAGAGATGCACTGGGGAAAAATTTAATTGAAAATTCATTTAAGAAACCACTAGGACTTCAAGGTAAAATGTAATAAATCGATTTGCTGTGATGGAAAATGTGTTTAATGAACTATTAATAAATATTTAATATAAAATCAATGATTTCAACTATTACTAGCTTGATTGTGAATTATGAAGAAAATTGTTAATACATAATTATAAATATATTTTTAATTTTTCTGTTTTCAAGGTACGAATAAATTGAGTTACTTGATTTGATAACGCTTACAGCTTTTCTCTTGGTGCATCATTGAGGTTCCGGAACGGGCCGAACCACTTGACGCTGCTTCAATGGCTACAAAATGCAATACATAATGACATTTCACTTTGCAATTACAATATAATATTGCGCGGGCATTAAACGGCTTCAACTCTGTGCCCGAAATGCACTCGAAAACATTTCAAGTGAGTTGTTGAGCATAAAAAACGGAAAACGAAAGAATTATAAATCAAAATGTGGAAAAGGAAAGAGTGAGTAAAAGTGAGTGAGGGGGGTGAGGGAGAGAGTACCGAGGGCAGTCAAGCATTAAAAATTAATTATGAATTTTTGAAATTCTACTGCACTTGGGAGAAGGCATTTCTATGATTTATGGAGTAGGTAGAGGAGTCGTAAATTTGACTTATTGAAGAAGAAACCTCTGTGGTTCCTGGAGAGGAAAACACACCCTATTACCAGCCCATTTTCCATTGCCATTCGCTGGAAAATTTCCTTGAAGGCGCCAAATGTTTTGGCAAACAAAGCGTAAATTATGAAAATTATGAATTGCCCTCGGCGTAACCATGGATATAAACCATTTTTATGGCTCACACAGACTGCGATCTACCCGTTTAGGATTGTATCTCGAGGTCCGATTGTCTCCTATGGCCAATGACATCTTTATTAGTTTCCACAACACTGCATCGCCGACACTCGAAAAAGTGTCAAAAATCGTATAATGAATTATGATGAATTGCTTTTCATTCTCAGCGAAATCAGAAATAAAGAAACAATCCCGTCTTGAGGCCAACCAGGCCACAACAATGCGTTCATAACAAAAGCCAATTAAAAACTTTAATTAAGCTTCGCCTGAATGCCAAGAAACATTTTAAGCTGACACGTCGATATCTTAAATGCTCTATCATTGAGATCAATAAGTAAATATAATAACAAACGCTTGATCAACACTAAAAATATATATATATATTTTTTGAGAATCTATTTATGATACAATTTATTTACTTCATATATTATATTTATTAATTTTTTGCATAGCCCTTTCCAAAAGTATAGTACTCTCCTCAAATAAGTAAGAAACCAAACATCAAAGCTTCCTCGTGCGATGACTCAAGGATTGTCTGGTGCCAAAATAAGAGCTTTAGTCCCAAAGTCATTTCGGATCCCAAAACCTGAACCACCCGCTGTGAATTATCTGGGGATCAGCTCGGTAGCCGACTGGGCAGTAGCAAAAAATAGTTTTATACATTCTTTTTCGGAGCGGCCATTTTGGTTTTACGATTTTGTTCCGTGACATGTTCAGTGACATTTGAAAGCGCTTTAGGGCCCCAATATTCATACGCTTATGAATATCTTTTGACATTAATTGTTCGCGTTCCTTAGCCCTTGACAATTCGAAATTCATTTCAGATCAATGCCATAACAATTGCGTCAAATTAAAAAGTGAGCCAGGTTTTTCAGCTCGGACACCAAATATCTCTTGTGTGCTTTGTTTGAGTATTTTTGTATCTTCAAGTGGCACGTGCTTTTGTGATCGGTGAAACCGTTGCTCGCATTTGTTTAGAGAAAGGTTTCTTTTCAAACCAATCTTATAATATACATAACAAACTGTGACAATGCAACTGAATGGCTTGAGATTGATTGGGCCCTGAAAGTGGGACTATATTTACAGATAGAGATTAATGCAGAGAGCTTGACTCAAAGAAGAAAAGATTAGGGTCAAAGGAACTTTGTTAAGCAGCCGAACAAAGATATTTCGATGGGCCTGAAATGGGATTGCAACAATTTTCCCGAATAAAATTCCGAAATATCATTAGCATTAATTAGCCAAAATCATTAGAGCTGCCAAACAACTGACCCGCAATAGTAGGATAGTAACAGAACAGATATTTACCAGGATCCTGGTGACCATTCACTAAATGCTGGTAGGCAGATCATCAATAAACTGATTGAAACCATGCTAATGACGATGGTTTTTTGCCATTCAATTTGATTTCATTTTTTCCCTATATCTGGCCCTATTTTAGATGCGGGATTAAACACAAGGGAAAGGGAAGCGGCAGCCACTGACCGTTAAGAGATCAGATCGAAAAAAATAAAAAATGAAACCAAATCGATCGATTTGTAACGTTCGAAATAAATTTTTATGTGCCTGCCGCGCCCCCTTTAACTGCATAAATTTCGGGGGGGAACAAAAAAATATATCTCCAAGCCGAAAAAGGTAGCGAGAGCCCCGGCAATAAAATTAACATCTTTGACACTAAGCTCTGATTTACTTTTGTTTTAATGTCGCGGGCTTCTTTTGTTCACGTGGCCCGAACTTGATTTTTATTAGATCTGATCGCTGCTGAACCTAACACGCCTACCTGTCTTGATCGCATTGGATTTACATAAGGCATTAAATCGGAAAATATCTCTCTAGTTAAGGTCGAGAGGAGCACACTTGATTGGCCACGATCGAACTCCAAAGTGAACTGAAATCTCTTTAGTTAAGTTGATTTCCATGACAGCTGTGTGATTTGGTTTAAATTTGCTTTACATTTTTATTAAAATGGGAAATGAATAAGTTGATTGGCTTACCTAAATAAAGACCAACGTTTATTATTATAATCCAATTATAATAAACAAAATCGTTTGGATTTATTTAGTCAGAAATTTCTAAAATTGCTTAAAAATTTGTTTTTTAATCTGGACAAGTTTCATACCCGTTACTCGTAGAGTAAAAGGGTATATTGTAATCGTTTAATAGTATGTAACATCCTTGATCAGGATCCGTCTGTCCGTCCGTATAAACGCAGAGATCTCGGAAACTACAAAAGCTAGAAAGCTGGGATTAACCACACTTATTCTTGGGCCTCCTACGCAGCGCAAGTTTGTTTCAGCCGAGCGCCACGCCCCCCTAACGCCCACAATCGCCTTATAGGAATTAAAAATAAACCTCGCGCCGACATCTTTACAGATTTTGTAAAAGTGTAAATGCAATTTTGTTGTGTTTATTAATACCTATCAAAAAGTTATGAGCAAAAAATGAAACAGCCACTAGATGGCGCTAGTAGCTTTGACGCGTGAATTATATTCATCTCTCTCTCTCTCTTTAGCTGAGTAACGGGTATCTAATAGTCGAAGTTCTCGAATATAGCGTTTTCTCTTGTTTTATATAAAATTTACATACAAAATGTATTAAATATAATTAAAATAAATATATTTTTAAACTGTTTTAAATTTAAAAAAATGGAATATTGCAAAATGCCATTTTGAAAATGGTACCAATTAAAAAAAAGTCTATTAAAAATATATACATTTCCAGAAATTGCCTGAAACAACTTTCGATACTGCCAGCTTCAAAGTTTTAGATTTACCCTGCTCTTTTACCAATCAGAATCCAGTTGAACCCTTTGTCATGAGAATGGAGAGGGGGCTCATGAGACAGGGCTAAAGAAAACACGGCAAATCCTTGTTTAACCTTTGCCCTCTAGCCGGCAGCTATTTAACTTTGGCAAACACATAAAATGTCCAAATTTTCGCACCGACAAACTTTTCGCACAGCCCGAGATTTCGCCCCAGGCGAAGGTTCTCTAAAACCTCAACCCCCCAAGAAAAATGCGAGACGGAACGGGTTCGACTGGAATTTGCATTTGGCAAACGGAGGCAAAAGGAGGGGGAAAGCCAAAGGACGTGTCGCTCATAATCTTCACGCAGTCCCTGAAAAACCCAGATGAGCTTGGGCTTGAGCTTCGGCCGAGGGGATAATGGAACATTGATTATTATTTTGATACCACCACTCAAAAGTCTTGCAAATTAAGTACGCATTTATCTCAAGTAATTTGGGTTCAAATGTGCCGCAACTGCGGTCAAATTGTTGCACATACTTCCGTCGTTCTCAGACGAAAAGCCCGATGACATTAAGCGTATCTACAAGATACTTTGCCTGGCCAAACTGGCTGCCAACATCATCATATGGCTACTTTGGTCCTTTGTGCGACTCGCCAAATGGTCTCCCTGTAGCAAATGGGCCGTCATTGGGTTCCGTTCGGTTCCTATGATAAATGGTTGTTCAGCAGGACCAGCGAAAACATCGCAAAAAGTAGCAAAGTTTTTCCACTTTTTTGTGTTTGTGATTTTATGCTGGTTGAGGGTTGTCGCCGGGATTGTTATAATTTTGGGATTTTCGTGTTAATTACTCTTCTATTATGTTTATGGGGTGGAACCGGAAGTTTGGTTTTGGGAGTAAGGAGGTTCCCTAATGGGGGAAATGGAGACGGGGTTGGACAAAGGTTTGTGTTTGGGTTATTTTTGGCTGGTTATAATTTGGAGAAAATAAAACAGTTTTGTATTTCTGTTAGCTTTCTGTGGACAAAACATATTTATTGATCTTTTGTGATATGTTTCGTAAAATATTGTACCTTTAATACTTAACTTGTTGTCTTCTAAAAATGTGAAAAAGTAAGTTTTAAAGGATATTAATTACGCAGCTTCGTTATCATTCAGTGTCCAGATTTAATGCATTGAATCTGCAAAGATCGTCCAACTGGCAATTATTCAATTAGCACGCCGAGTGACGCGTAAAAATAACGCGTTCTAAGCCCCACAACATCAACACAAACTCAAACTCGAACAAAGGTCAAACAAGAGGATGGGAATCAAGAGGATTTATCCTCTCCAAAGCACATTGAACGCCGGCTTAGTTGGCTGGGGCTCTTAATTACGACGGCCTCATACGGTTATGTATGGGAACCAGAACCAGAACCAAAAGCAGCATTGGCAAATGTTTCCACATGCTTTGGCATTTCCGTTTCCGCTTGGCGCCATCTCGCTTCTCTCCTGTTGCCAAATCGTTTTCAAAACTCAAGTGGCGTAAATTAATTACAGCACCCTCTGTACGAGTGTGTGGGTCCTTCCTGATATATCTACTTTTATGGCTTTGTTTTCTCCCCAGCCCCCCAACATTCTGTTGCCAAGGCCTTCTAATTGCTCTAAATGCTAGGTGGGCTCCGTTTCGTTTTCGATTTGGGTTCGCTTAGGTGGCTGGCATTGTTTTTAAAAAATTTAAAGAATGGTTTTTGTTCAGCAAAATCATGGCGAAATATTTTAATTGCATATTCGAAAGGGTGGAGATTAGCAGTTGGATATCATTAAATTATATTAAGAAAAGGCCAGTTTTTGCTTGGCAAGGGGTTAAAATATATTTTATTCAGTTGGCGCTAGAGTTAAAATAATCTCGTTAATTGAATGATATTTTTTTAAGAGCTGTTAATTACAATTTAAATTACTCTGGTTTCTGTAGAAAATTTAAAATGAATATACGAAGGTTTTGAGATAGCTTTTAGTCTATTTATAGATTTTTAACAAACCGCCCGTTATTTAATTTTCATAATCCTTAGGCCCACCGACTCAAAGAGACAATTGGTTTAATCTGCTGGTACTTTCTTTTGGCTGACATTATTAACCGATATAATGAATATTTCATAAAGACGACTAAGAACCGAACATCTGGACAGTGTGCTGTTGTCCACAAGTGGTTTAGTGAGGATGGGATTCCCTGTTCTATTTTGATGGACTCTTACCACTAAACACTGCTCATTGTCTCTTTGCAAACGAGGACCTCCCAATATGACTTTATGCGGTCTCTTTCGCTTCCTTTCTCCCTGTAAATTTCCTTTGGACAAAAAGACAATTCTTTAACGCAAAATTAAAATTTTAAATACGCAATTGTCCTTTTTGTCCTGCCGATGCCGATCCACTGTCTCTATATTCCAGTGTCTTTTGAAGCGAACCGCGCGACACAAAACAACCAAACAATTGACAATGACAATTGTCCTGGCCTGGAACTCTCGGTACGGGGTTCAGTTGGGTCTCCCTGAAATTAGCATTTTCGACCAAGTTGCGTCTCGGCTCGTTCCCTAGAAGTAGTGCCATAAGAAGCGAGGAACTGAGACCGAAACCGAGACTGAGACCCACCGCAAGGCAAAAATGAGGCTCATAAAACTCTCGCAACGAGACGAGAGTCAGGGCAATAAAACTAAACCAGCTTGAGAATCGCGTGCCTTGCAGCAATATTTGCATTGCCTTCTTCTCCTTCTACTTCGACCATCACACCATCGCCATCACCCATCCAAGTGTAACTGTTGCGAGGTGTGATTTATAACGTTTGTAAAAATATGACAGACTTGTCGTATAAATTTTCATATTGTTAGCAGCGGTGCAAAAATGCCACCAAAAGCATCTCCTCGAGCACCTTTTGTGTGCTCCCCCTTTTCAATTCTGCCTTTTTTTTTGTGGCCATCCTCCTGCGTATTTTCTCGATTCCCGATGATCTTGGCCGTCGGGGTCACCAGCTTTTTGTTCGCTTTACAGGCTGCACGTGCTTTTTCCGTTTGGTAATAAAGCATTCCCCATTGTTTCTCCTCAACGCCAAGTGCCTGAAACTGAATGGGACCATAAAAAATATATATGCATATACATTCATAAATATTCTTGTTTAGATATTATTATTATTATTGCATCGGACGCAGGAAGTCGAAGTGGGCGTCGAGTTCGAGTAATATTCCTGGCGGGGGTGGTTAGAGATTTTCACTTCGGGAACACCTTAAACGGGAGCTGAAATTAATTTACCTTCGAGCAACTCGAGAGGTGTGAATTCTCCAGTTACGTTTTGTAATTAACTTTTAGGACTTATTACGACTTTTGAGAAGTAATCTATTTGCGTTATACCATGTTTAATGAACAAAAGGATATATGCATACCAATATGTATTTATTTATCAATCAAGCAAAATCGTGTATGTATATAAAATGTATATTTTTCAAACTTAAACGATAATTATACCCGTTACTCGTAGAGTAAAAGGGTATATTGTATTCGTGCAAAAGTATGTAACAGCTAGAAGGAAGCATTTCTGACCCTATATATATATATATATATATATTTTTGATCAGGGTCACTAGCCGAGTCGATATAGCCATGTCCGTCTGTCCGTCCGTATGAACGCTGAGATCTCGAAAACTATAAAAGCTAGAGGATTGGTATGTTGCATACAGATTCTTGGAGTTCCTACGCAGCGCAAGTTTGTTTCAAAAAGGTGCCACGCCCCCTCTAACGCCCACAATATTTTAAATATTTCGGAAAAGTAAAAATGCATTTTTATTGTGTTTATCAATACCTATCGAAATGTAGAAGAAGTTTTTCAAATCGGAGCATTCGGTAAAAAGTTATGCGTGATCAAAGTTTTATATCTCCATCTCCCTCCCACTCCCTTTAGCTGAGTAACGGGTATCTGATAGTCGGGGCACCCGACTATAGCGTTCTCTCTTGTTATCTTTTTAATTGTTCGCTGTATCGAAATAAATCTGGGAAAGAAATTACACAACTTCGATTAGTTCTGCCACTGAGGACTGTCATGATGAGAAGCTGACACATCCCTCCCACTTAGCCACCCACTGAAAGAGATCTATCATATAATCCCGATCCCAAGCAGGTCAGTTGTCCTTGATCAGCAGTCAGTGCTTCGGGTAGGAGTGATTTCGAGGCGTTTTCGGTGAGCTAAAGTTATTAGGCAAAAAGTGTGACCTTTATGACGGCTCAGCACTCAACCTTTTCGCGATCAGCGATCGGGGATTTAGGATCGGCAATGGGCCTAAGTAGAAACAGACGCGAGAGTCGCGCGATCTGTTGTGGGTATTTCCAATTTTTTGTCGGATGGGTGGGAAGGTCGCGTGTCCAGGGACAAAAGCTAAATGCCTGGCCCATTCCATTGTCCGGCTAATGCTAATTCCACTCGGCCAGTTCCTTCTGCTGTTTGGCCTTATTAGTGCGGCCGTTTTATTGAAGGCAGGAAATTCCGAAATTAACCCAATCCCAACTTCCGAGAAGGCCAACGATTAGCGCTTCTCCTTGGCTGATTTCTCCGTTTTGCCTCTGGGCTTCTGTGAAAATTCCGTTGAAATTTCACACATCCCTGCGAGGGCGGAGATCAAGGCTCGTCCTGGGATATGGGCTTCGACCTACAGATGGTTAAGTGTATCCGATATTTGATACTTGATTGCGTAATCTGTGAACTCTGGAGAGCGACCCCCCCTCCACACCATCGGATGAATAATATATCCTGACATATTAGACAATCCCGGATACAAAAGGTAAAAACGCAATACAAAAACATTAGGAAACAATTGAAAATGTTGAAACATAAATCCCCTCTCCTCCCCACTTCTCCCCTGGCCACTCGAGACTTTATGTATATCCCTGTGTATCCTGCGCAATATATGTGTAACTCTTGTTGTTGTTTTTCGTTATTGTTGCCGCCTTTCATTGTTGTCTGGGTGTTATTTAGTCAGAGAGAGAGGGATGCTCCGATAGAGGGAGACAGGGACAGAGTTCGCGTCATCGTTGCGTTGTTTTTTCACTTTGTTCGCGTTTTTATTTGTTGTCTTCCCTGGCATTATTATCCCTGATATTTCCTCTATATTGAATGGGAATTGGAAGGCATTATTTTTTATATATCGAGCAACAACTAAGTGCGCATTATGACAGCATTGGCCATGGGTTAATTGAGCGACTACCCCAACTACAGGCAGACTGCACTGAGAAAAATGTAGTTCCATCTTATGATAAGCTTTGGTTTTAAAAATTAAATTAAATAAAATAAATTAAATAAAACTGAAATCAATACAATATTTATATTTATGGTTGCAATGTAGTATTTAATATTAAAAATATTTATTTTTAAAGATTATAAAACCTTATTAATGTTCAAATCAAAATGTTTGAAACTAACAATATAATTCTAAATTTTAAATTCATCGATTATAAAAGTTATCAATAATTTAAATCCAAATTAATATAAAAACTGGTATATAATTCTGTTTCCAATATTCTTAAATAAATCAATTTTTAAAAACATTTTTTGAAAATTAAAGAAACCTAAGTTGTATTCCCCCAGTGCAATGATAAGTAGGCATAACTGTACTTAATCAATCGCGACTCACACTCGTCCAACAATGCCACTTCTCACTCTCAAAACTCTACGGAGGATGTCCGGATGTTCTAGAGCATGTTCCACGCTGATCTAATCTGACATTTGGTAGACAATCAATGCATCGCTGCGCAGATTTACCAATAAACAAATTTGCACATGGAATAGATACACGCACTCATGGATGCAGGCCAAAAGATACATAGACATTCTGCGGCGGAGATTAGCGTTTTACGCTCGTTTGAATTTTTATTATACTAAGCTCGGGGATTTAAAACTGCCCATTGTTCGGCAATTGAAGAGGGGTTGTCTTGTCGATTGTCTGCGAGAGAGGAGTTTTGAGATTTTAGGGTCGCTTTCTCGGGAGGGTGGCTCACTAAAACTATTGGGTGCGGGGTTATGCGTCAAAATGTAACTGTCAGAATGGATTAGTAAGCTCTGATCTAGAGATGACACCTGAGCGACCCGAGAGACCTCTCCTTCCAAGTGAGCAGCTTCAAAAGAGATCTGTTTAGTGAATTGTCATGGTCCTAAGTCACAAGGTGGCTAACAAGCCGAAAGAGACGACGAGACACACAAGGTGACTCGAACCAGTTGGTCATGAGATCGAGATCCTGCCAGACAGTTTGTCGCCACTCCAGGGCCCATTCAACCATTCAGACAGACATGGAAACCGAAACAGAAACAAAATGCATATAAAGCATTTAAAAGAAAATAGATTATGCCATGAATGAAATGAAACGAAATGAAATTTCAGAATGATCTCAGCAATTCTTTACTAATCTACAGAGCAGGGCCCATTGTCTGAGTCCGAAACTGCTGATCTTGCCAGACATGCTGGCGACGGCGATCGTCCAACAATAAACCATCGGGTGGCAGGTATATACTCCTACTCCTACTCCCATTCCCATTCCCATTCTTATTCCCTCCGAAGGAAAGGAAGTTCATGTGGCCCTGGCCATTGTCCATAGATCTTAGTTTATGCGTCTGCCATGGATCCGATCCGAAACGATCCGAACCGATCCCATCCTATCCCATTGTTGGCCACACGCTTTTCGTAGAACAGTGTGTGTGACAAACTGTGGAACAAAACAGACACTGAGAGGCACTGGGAAACACTGGGAGAAACGACTTCTCCGCATTTTTCTATTCATTCCTCTGTACCATCTTTCTGTTCATATTCATTCCATTATGGGCATTTATTTCGCTGCCTTTATGCCCAATGTGTTTGCCTGCTTATTAATGTGGAAATGCCTCTCCAAATTGGAGTGTCATTTGGTCTGATAGCTATGGCCAGAGACAAAAGGATCCACCGTCAATGCCCAACCGAATCGTTAGGGTAGAACTTCGCCCCGCTTTATATCGCTCTATGGATAGATACCACCAGACCCATAAAAAGAGTGTGAAAGGAAATATTCAGTCTGATAACAATGGAAATTGTTACAATTCAAGAGACGTTCACTTTATCGAGGTTGACATGCTAAAAGTGCCACTGATTGAGGGGAAACCATGATAATAGAAAACTAATATGTATGGCTCGCATAACTACGTATACGATTTTTGCTTTGAAGTCTTACTGCAATGACGAATAATATTTTAGACTCTTTTTAAAGCTACACTGAGAAAAATAAGACAAGAAATTACATTTTTGTTCTTAAACAAATATTTGAAAGGTTTAAGTAATGACTTTTAAATACGACATTTTTTGTATTGGATGATATCTTGTACTTCACTATAACATTTTCCAGAAGGCTCCCTAAGGCTAGTTACTTTCTCAGCTATTGATGATGTTTCGAGGATTAAATTTGGGTATAAAGACCATTTATTTGAGACTCATTCGAGGAAGATTTGTGCAGAGTTCTGAACTTCTCTTGCCTCATTTAACAATCGAAGCACAATAAAACAAATCCTGCTCAATTCAGATCAAGAGAATTGTTAGGAAAATACAATTCTCATGGATATCTATAAGTGCACTCGAGTCTAAATCAATAATCCCATAATATTAATGATGTCAGATGGGGAAATGGGAAATACTGAAAGGGACGGGCGCATTTGCTTATGTAAACTCCTGGTACATAAAAGATCAAGTACACATAAGGTGAGGCCCAGACGCCGACGCGCCAGACAGTCTGTCGCCAAAAGAATGAGAAGAAGACCCCGGAAAAGAAGAAGCAGAAAGAGGGGCTACAAAGGAAAGAACCAAAAAGTAGCAGGCGATCGACGAGAACACGCACAATGAGAGCGGGACAAAGGTATGTGCACTGCACAAGAGGATCACTTACAAGAGAGGGAGAGATATACATATGCGAGGAACAATGGCCACCTACTCAGTGGTGGTAACTGATCTCGTTCAGATCCCGGATCCTAACTCTACGATCTCTCCGATTCTCGGGCCCGTGCCCCGCGGCCATTTGACTTTTGTTGTGCCTTGCACTTTATTTTCATTTGTTTTGGGAAATTCCCAAATAAAAGGTAGTTAAAGCCAAGACAATGCCAACAGAGGAACAGGTAGAGGCTCTCCGGCGAGTACAGTCCTTCGGTGACATCGGGGACCGAAGAGGAAAAACACCTGAAGCACACAACGGACTTTCCCAGGCTCGATTTTAGTCCAGCTGGTGTTTCTGCTGGAAAAACAACAACCATCCGAAGACAGGAAGGAGTAAGCCGCTCCCTAAGCCGGCTTTTACTTATCAGCCCAAAACGACAGATCCCACAGATAGGATCGAACGGACTAGCCAAGTTAGCCATGGCAAGATTTAAATGACCGCAGCTCAGCAGCGATTTGTATAATTAGAAGCCGCATGCAAATTGTGGGAATTTCTGCCTCGCTGAGCCACCGATTATTCGCGGTGAAATGGGTGGGAGGTAGGAAGGGGGAGGGGCGTAAATATAATACTGTTTTAGCCAAATTCAGATCTAGTTCCGTTATGGTGGTAAGAAACCTCAGAAATAATATTTAGCCGGATATAAAACAAAATATTCAAAATAAATTAAAAATGTTTCGTTTATATTGAAACATTTTTAACCGAAAAATATTTAATTACCACTAAAAATGTGGGAACTCAAGCCTTTTGCAATTCGATTTTGACCTTTATTAATACCAAAACGCTCTTAGAGAAAACCCAAGTTCACTTTCTTAGACATCGAAGGTCGGAAATGGGTTAAAGTTCAACAAAAATGATTTATGAGATCCAAATCGAATTCAAAACCATTTTTAGAAACGAAACAATAACCCAGAAAACTCAGACAAAATGTCAAACGAAATTAAAGAAAATTGTGAGATTCGCCTTCGTTAGGCAATCGATTGTCAAGGAAAGGTCGCGGGACGCAAACCCCTTTTTCGCATTGGTATTTTTGTATTCGCCGTCAAAAAATCAAATCGATGCGCCCTAGTTTCATTCAACCCTTCGGAAGATGTTCGCCAAAGCTGATCTCACCTGAGCGGTTGACAAAAATAATAGCGAAAAGGAAAAAAGGGTCACGCACCTTTTTGCATTTGCAGAAAGAGTATAAAGAAGTGAAAGGAGCCAAGGTCCCGGGGTCGAGGCCTTGGGTTTTCGACTTGATTGAGTTTTTGCGCTCGCTGATCTTCGATCGGGGCTCCTGCCCTTTCGATCGGATCAAAAGGTGCAAAATAATTGAGTTCGAAAGGTTGCGAACGAAAAATTTGCAAGCATGTAATTGTCAATTCTCTCCTCCTAAGATTTTTTTTTAGAAAAGGTCGCACAATCAGCGGAAGAGTTGAATTTAACTCCTTTGTTGTTTATTTATTGGCATCAGATCTTGGCCCCGGAATCGAAGTAGAGCAGATCTGTCTGAGAATCGGCAAAGGGTTCGATTTTTGCATTCGAATGCGAACAATGAAATCGTAATTGCAATAACATGCAAAGCGAAAAGAAGAAAAACAGAATTTTGTCCTCGAAAAATGGCGCCAAAGGGAGAATTATGACATTTCTTGGCTACGAATGGGAAAATATGAAAGGAGTTACAATTATGATTGGATTGTACGGGATTTCTCAGGATGATCTTAGCTTTATGTAGAGCAAAAAGGCAGCAATCAATTAATGCAAATTTCTAATGGGATAAGTTATTTGTGTGTGAAACTTATTGATTAATATTCAATTGCAAAATTTTGTGGGAATTCCGTTTTATAAAGAGTTGATAAAATAATAAATAAATTTAATACTTTAGAGTTTTAGAAATATTTTGTAACCTAAAACCTTTTGCTCTTGTTTTTCAGTTGGCCAAGAAAAATCTTCCGTTACGTAGAGATCAATGAATTATCAATATCAAAAGATCAATCCAAACGATCACTCAATCTTTTTATAACTCTCCAACAGTTCACTGCAATTCTGTAAAGCCACTTTAGATCTCTATTTCAGCTCGGTCATAGATTGAATACAAAGATCTTTGCAATCGTTTTTGCGATCACTTTAAATGTCGTTAGCGGTTTTCCCCCCAAGAAATGAGCAATGGCCCTGAGGCAGATGACATTTTCGCTAAAAGATCACAGGGCCGCTACCGAAGTATCGCCAAAAAGAGCAATGCTAACTAACAATTCAATAAAGTATCACTTTACCCCCCAGGCCGGAGTCAGAATTTGCATTGATTTCTATGACCATTCAAAACCAATCAAGTGTGAGTGTGCGATCTTGGCAAAGCGATCTATATGCAAATCTTGGTGGAGTAGTTTATACAAAGATTCAGTTTCATTGCACAACAAAGGCGAATTGCAACCGTGGCGAAAATCAAAGAAAGAAAATCGCCTCAGGAGGGGAGGGAAACTACCACCCGTCATTCGTTTCAAATTCGGGGATCGATCGTGTGACATTTGAACTCGACGCGTAGCGAGGACGGCAATTTTCCTTTTTGCGAATGCGATTGCGAATCCAAGACAATTGGCATTGGGCTCGCATTTGCATGCATCTCAAATCCATTGACATCGATCGTCTTGACTACTGTTTGTTGATTTTTAATTTATTTTTTTGATTTTTTGCCTTGGCAGCTGGCGTTTGCCAATTGCGGTTTCCTGAAGTGCAGCACACCATCAAAGTGTCATCCATCATTTTGATGGGTTTTTTGCATTTTGCGTAACGTTTGTGTTCGGTTGTTTACATGTTGAGCCTCCTCGACCCAAAGTCACACGGATCTCTGTAATTGAATCTTTTATCCTGACTGAGAGATCGCTGGGAAACTTTTGCATACGCTTTGCCAAAGCAAATGTGTGTGGTTGTGAGGCGAAGTTTAATATACCTTATATAAATTAACTGAAAAAATTTAACTGATGGCCATAAAAAGCGAACATCTTCGCAAAAAATCCAAATAATATAGTGGTTATATAGTATTTATACGTGGAAAATATTTTTAGTAAATAGTAAATAGTGCCTATTAAAAATAACAAAAAATTTACAATTAAATTTAACAAATAAAAATAATAATAATAACGTATTTACACAACACCTTTTCCCTTCGAAGGTTTATTTAAACATGCAAATTATACACAGAGAAAAAAACGGAACAATACCCGATTGATATTGTCTCCTCAATTTGTACATACCAATTCATCCATATTAAAATAATACGAATTCATACCAAAACGATACGAAATCATAACAATTACAAATGTTGATATGAATCCGTAAACTATTAATATGAAAACTTGAAAGATTGATATGTTTTTCATACCAAATGGGTCACCGAAAAGTCTTCGAAAAAATAGTATGGCTGTGAATTTTGAATTTGTGAGTATTTATGGTATTTCTTAAGGTATTAAATGCATTTCTGGTCTAATTCGCCGCGGTAACACTGGCATTCTACGAAAAACAGTGTTCCCAGATCAGGGGTTTTCCCCCTAGATTTAGGGGTTTTTTGACGTGCTAGGGGGAATTTTAGGGGGGCGAAATTTTTAGGGGGAAAGTTTAGGGGTTTTTTTCGGTCATTTTATTACCCAAATGTTTGGAAAAAAAAACACTAAAATATGTGATTTCCTAAAAAATAAAAAAAATAAAAATCGCATACGTCTTTCCTTCCGAGTTCACAGATTTTTCCAATCCTAACATTTCTACAATATTTCTTATTTTATTGTACATGTTCGAAATTAACTGATTTTTTGAATTTAGGGGGAAAACTGGATTTTTTAGGGGGAAATATCAACTGTTTGAGATTTTTTAGGGGGATAGCTGAATTTTCATCTGGCAACACTGACGAAAAAAGTGAAACTACAAAGTGAAACATTTTGTGCTGTTTATTTTATTTCTTTACATATGGTTAGTATATATTATTCAATTTAATTTACTTGATGTTTCTTACTGGCATTTGTTTACTTTTTAGAAACTGGAATGCGATACTCGGGGGTCTGTAAAGACGCCATTGACCGTCCCGGGACCTCCTGTCAAATGGCTGGCCAGAATGCCAAACTGGGCTACATGTACTGCCCCCGACTAGCTGGTAATCATCTAATGAAGAAGGACTCTCTGGCGCTAAGTAAAATGAGATACTTGTGGAGCCCAGATTCAGAGTGATCAGCGCCCTTTTATTGCTAAGTTCTCGATACTTGATAATTATTCCATTATTTTTAAAATAAATCATTTATATGAATTTACTAAGGTTTTGGGCTCTATTTAATTACAAAAAGCTAAAAAAATAAAAATAAATTTATATAATGATATGAGAAACCATATCCATCTGATGTGAAACCCATATCCATCTAATATGAAAGAAACTCAGTTTGATATGAAAAATACCATTCTGGTACGACATTTCCCATAATTTTGTAGCAAAATTTGATATGTGCGCATAACAATCTATTATGAAAAATACCACATTCATATGTTCGAAAATACCAATTTGTTATGTTCGAAAATATAATTTTGGTATGACCACATATGGGACCAAAATTGTTATGAAA
>JBAMCJ010004192.1:0-22201 GCA_037075205.1 Drosophila prostipennis
CAGTTAGTTACGCCTTTAAGCTTGGGAATTTGTTAATGACTGTAAAAATATAATTTCACAACTTAATTTATTAAAAGAACATTAATTTATATTTTTTTGTTTGCTTCACATCTTGCCCGAGAATGAACGACTGCGTCAGCGTTTTGGATGGCGAATTTCAACTCCTCCGGGTGACCCCAGAAATTTACAATGAAGCTGAAGAGGTTAGCACCCAAAAAGTCGAAAAAGTCGAATGGATCTAATATTTTTTCTTTAGCTTCTGGCTAATTTGTCGGTAAACGAAGAATTTTTATGCCTTACCGCCAATATAAAGGATTCGGCAGAGGCGATTCAAGAGCTTCGGACACTGATTAGACATATTCTATCCTGTGGAATTTCGTTTGTCATTCGACAAGCGGCTAGCGGACAAGTGGTTGCTGCCATGGCCAGTATAATATTCGTAAGTCCATCACGATCGGCAATACATAACACATTAATAAGTAATCATCCCTAATGACAGAACTACAAAAAAGAATCCTCTTACTTTCATATAATGGCTAAGTTCAAAAGTCCTAACATGGTAAGATACAGGCAGTTAATGGATGCCATTGAGAACAGCTTTGATATGTACAAGGAGTGGAAGGTGAACAGTATTATGGAAGTGGAATATTTGGCCACTAAGCCAGAATTCAGAGGTCGAGGTCTGTCAAGTATTTTAACCCAGTATGTCATTAGTTTTGGAAAGCTAATGTCTCAGGGAAAACTTCCACCGGAAGTATTCGACCAACTATCAAATGAGATGCAAGTTGATAGACCCGGTGCCATATGTACAATTGTCACATCGCCAATATACGTGAGATACGCACAGAAGATTGGTCTTCAAGTGGCCTATAAGTGGAGAATTTCAGAGTTGAGGTCCTGGGGAGGAAGTACTTCAGCACATAGTGACGATGAAGATTTCGAATATGCAGAGCTCCATATGATTAAGTATTGAAATGCAAAATAAAAAGCGGCGAATCTTTTAGAAGTGACCAATGTTGTATATGCCTATCTCCAGTTTAAGCCATGGGTTTACTTACTTCCATAAAAATCTTAAAAAAGAAAATCTCTTTATTATAATGAATTTATCGTTTTTTGTTCGGATATGCAGTCTAAATAAATCAACGTGTGAAAACGTTCACCTGCTTAATCCATAAATGAACAAGGAAGAACGTTATAGTAAAGTCATGCATTTTAAATCGCCATATTTGGGAAACCTTTATAAAAACGGAAACATGGTTGAATGGAAAAGATTATTTTAATAGATCAATATTGATACCCGAAAACTTTAAATTAATTGGACCAATAATTTAGGAGATATAAGTAGGCGTGGGAATATAGTTTCTTCAGGTCTAGCCAGAAAAGGAATTTTTAATGATAATTAACTTTTTAATTACTTATTAAAATTATTAATAAACATGTTTCTGAAATGTATCAAATTATGTAAGCGTAAAATATTATCTGAATGATTCAAGAAAGTTTGAAAAACTGCTTGCTTTGGTGCAAAACGCTAAACGCTAAGATCTTAAAAACTTTAAAAGAAAATGTAGCTGAATTAAATACACTTGTTTCACTTAGGGATTATAAAAGACCCCGTCTTATATAGCTTATATAGTTGTATTTAATACAATCGCTTAAAAAAATGGCTACAGCCCATATAGATTGTTAAAAATGTTCAGGACGTTTCAAAAGTTTTAATCCTTGCTGAATCCACTCAGCGCTCAGCTCACCCTTTTATAAAATCTCATTGTTGATTTCAATTTTTGCACTTTTGAAAAAACTTTTCAAATGAGATTAAAATATACACAGTTCTCGGCTCGGTGAGGCATGCACTCGAGGGGATTTCGATTTCCCGGCGTTTCCCTAATGCCTGGTGTCAACACAGCGGATGGACGGACTGCAGGGGCAGAAAATCGGGCGAGCAGTGTGATAAGCATTTCGATCCTACTTTGCCTCTACCTCAACAATGCTCTGGGGTTTTTAATTAGAATTCGAATAACAAAAAATTGAAAGTACTTTGCCAAAAGGACAGGGGGAGAGGGCAAGGCTAAAAACCCTTGCGGAGGGAGCAATTGTGTGTAATGATATCGCAGATCACGAAGGACTCGCAAGACTCGTATATAGGGTTGTCTGCCAAAGAGGCGGTTACGCTTGATTGTGCTATATGACGTGTGCATAATTCGCCGAGTGCCGACCAATTTACGGTCAGTTCAGCTAGTGGCAGTTGGTTTTAAAATTATATAGAGAAACTTTAATAATAATATAGAACGTGCTTCTTATTTTTAAGGTTTTTATAGGCAAAATAACAAAATTCAAATTTGATTTATTAAACCTAAAGATTACATTAGGTAAATATCGTATTCGTTTGAATGTTGTTAATTATATTATATACTTTAAAAAAAAGGGTAATTTATTTATTTTAATTTTAAATGAGATGGTTATTAATTTATCTAACAATCCACCCTTTGAAACAACTGTCTTTTGATAATAACAGTTTTTATGGCGTAATTACATTTATAACTGTAACTTTAGTTGGGTGCTTAATTCGACTTTTGGCCACAAATTATAGAGCAGGGTTATTTACATTTATGTAGGAAATATGGTCTGTATATAGCTGTAGCAAGAGACTTGGAAATTTGGAACTCAAATGGTGGCAAATTAGTAAAATTATGATTTTCTCTATGCAAGCCTTTTAGATAACAACCCATTATAATAGAACTGTATTTTACTATCATGGCCTCTGATCTCCCATAAAAAACCTCAAGGCTTTCAGCCCACAAATTTCCGCTGGAAGACAGCTTGATAAAATTGAAAACTAATTTGTTTATACAGCTGCACAAATCGAGCAGCGCCGGCAACGATAACAACGCAGAAACAAAGACGAAGGACCGGGGTAGGCGGCAGGCTCCTGGCAAAGGCAAAACAATTTGTTTATCATGGTAGCCTTAGTGAGGTTGTCTGATGATGAGGCAACACACACAGGACAGGCACGGGAAAAAGGACAACAAACAAACAGAGTTCTGGCGAAGAGCAGGACGAGGATGAGCCCGACAACGCATCAGGGGAGGGCAGGATACCCACATACACCAACAAAAACAGGCCAGGTCTACTAAAAAGCACTAGTTTTAAAATATGTTTTCTAAATGAAAACATCATTAACATATTTTTACCGATAGTGATTTTTTCATATTCTTATTATATATTTTTATTTTAATAATTTTTACTTAAATAAAAAATTAAATATTAGACCTAAAAAACCTTGAAAAAACCCCTCTCTAAGAAATAACATAATTATTATACTATTGATTTATAAGTATATTATTGATAAACTAAAAAAAATAGTTAATATAAGTTAATAGTTCTGTTAGACTTCTGTTTATTTAATATATTTCTTTGAATGTTCTTTATCTCCCAGTGTAGCATATTTTGACACCCCTGTCTCTGCTGAGCCCCGAAAAATATGCAGTATATGTCTACTGCAATCGCCTTTTAATGGAGTTGTTTCCAAAAAAGGGAAAGAGGTAATCCTAGACAGTGCAAATATTTGAATTTGTACTTCGCTAATGCTTAAAAATTATGCTGGTTGACAAATTCCGCTGGGGCTTACTTGACAGTCAAACTATTCTGTATATTTTTTACCATGTTTGCTGAGCTCGTCTTGGTTGCAACAAATCATTAATTAGACTTAGGAGTAGTACGAAATAATCCAAACGATGGAAACGACACAAGCAGATCCTTATTTCCGCACATCACTGCGGAACTTGTGCAGCTGCCATCTCAACCCCTTTAATGCGCCTCCGCCCCCTGGGGCAAAACACTTGTCTACATCAAACATCAACACCTTCCATTGTCAAGCACTTGGGCAATAATTCCGCTTAAACAGATAAACGAGCGCTCGAATCAAAAAACAATTGAACGCGCTCACAATGTGAAAATGGTATAGAGCATGGCCTGAAACATCAAGTTCTTCACCCTCCCCAACCTCTGGGTAAACTTAATAAGCTTATGACACCCTGCAAATGCAACCCTGCATGGCTAAACTTTCAGCTTGCCGAGTTCCGATTGGTGGACACTTGGGCACCGCCCCTTTAGCTGTATCTTTGATGTGGCACCGCCATTGAAAGATACAATATATGTGGTACACTATCCACCCCGCGCCGCACTCTTCTGATCAAAAAGGTCCTGTGGAAGTTCGAGGAACGATTTCCAGGCTCAGGCATTCGCTTCCCGGCAGTCAGAGAGTTCGCAACACATCGCGCTTCGATGTTTGAGCCCGCGCTACCGTTCCATTTATAAGGATTATTGGGGTGTTACTGGGAAATTCAGTAATTAAATCGTGTGTGTGGAAATTTTCGGTGCTTGGGTGATGTGCAATTTGAAAGTGTAGTGAACCTCTCTAGGAAATAACGATATCTTTGGGATTTAAATCTAGTCAAAGGAATATTGAAACTGGATATTCTTTAGTGATTGAGGTATGTTTAAAAATAAATATAATCAACAAAATGTATTTTGGTTTCTTAGCAAAGCGAATTTAATAGTTATGGAATTAAAAGTTAGTTAAAAAAAGGCATTGCATTGGTACTACTGGCCATGCAAGGCATACATGTGGGCGCTAGACATGTTTTAGCGTCAAGGGCTTTTTTGGGCGTTAAGGGCATCGTGATAAAACAAACTTGCGCTGCATAAAAATCCCCAGAATCTGCATAGTTTCTGAGATCTGAGCGTTCATACGGACGGACAGACGGACATGGCAAGATCAACTGGGCTAGTGATCCTGATAAGGAATATATAACTTTAAAGGGTCGGAAACGCTTCCTTTTTTCTGTTCCACAATCCCGACAATATAACAACAATTGTTTATGTGTTATATTTCAATTCATGCGCATATGTCACTCAAACATATTTCAAGGATCAACGATTCCTTAAGTATAATAATTTTGTATATATTATATCTGATTTATTTTTTATTATTATAGAATTGTCAAATAAACAAATAACGAACCTTGAGGTCTATAAATAAATAAGGTAGATTTTTAAAGTTTACAGTTACTGTAATTTGGTATCACATTGACAATCGATATGAACGTCCTTTAAAATATTATCGTTTTTGCTGTTTACCAACTCGTCATAAACTACTTTCATATCCATGTATATGACACATTTCATATCTATTAAACACTAAACCGTATCTTATCTAATCGAAATAATGTTGGACATGTTTATTACCGATATCAACAACAAAACAAGTTCAACAAAAGGAAGTAACCCCTAAAATATTATATTCCATTTTAGAGAGAAGCAAAAGTCAAGGAGCCACAACACGTGTTTCACTTGTCCGACTGGCTGTCCCCCTCCAGGATTTCAAATCTTGAGGCACGTGCTGGTCACGCGTCGCCAATCATCGGATCGGAAGTGTTAGCTTTACCGTTATGCACTTGGCCGGCAATTAAGCACACAAACAGAAGCGCAACAGATTTTCGAGATCCGTGTTCCCTGATTGCCAGACAATGTTTTCCATGGACAACTTTGACTTGGAGGCCACGATGGCGCGCCATTTCTTCGAGGGATCACAGGCCACCAACGCCTCCACCTCCAGCTCCGATTATTTTTTCGGTGAAGAGCACAGCTCGGAGAGCGACGACGAGGATGATGCCTATAGCAGCGGATTTAACAGCGACCAGGAGAACACCGAGAAGACGTAAGCATGGCATTTGTTTACAGCCGGAGCCCAATTAATCGAGTCCAGCTTCTACCCATTCAGCCGGAGGAGCCACAAGCCTCGGCGCTTGAAGTGCGCCTCCCAGATGGCCCAGCAAAGGCAGGCGGCTAATCTCCGAGAGCGCCGGCGGATGCAGAGCATCAACGAGGCGTTCGAGGGTCTACGCACCCACATTCCCACGCTGCCCTACGAAAAGCGACTGAGCAAGGTGAACTTAAACACTTAAACTGTTTTGCAGGTTTACTGAAATCAATAAGCGATATTTCGGTTTGAAGAATAAAACTTAAAGTACAATTCATTTTGAATTGAAGATGAAACACATCGCAAGGGAGTTTTTCCTATAGATGCTATATCATGCCAGCTCTATCGGGTTTCAATCATTAATATTTATGTAAATCAGTTATATTTTAAAAACTGTATTTACCAATCTGCCTCTCAAATACTTTCCAATAAAAACTTGCTTATTACTTCGCCTTAAAATAAACCCTCAAAACTTATTTCCTCGCCAGGTCGACACACTCAAGTTGGCGATCAGCTACATAACCTTCCTAAGCGAGATGGTAAAGAAGGATAAGAATGGCAATGAACCCGGTCTAAGTTTGCAGCGCAATTACCAGAAGGAACCGCCCAAGAAAATCATCCTCAAGGATCGCAGTGAGTTGTCCATCAATATCAATCAATTGTCATGCATCGTGTACATACATATGTGGGCGGGCGGTCAGTGGATCTGGTACACATTTAATAACATAATTCATCCAGGCCACTGGCCTTATTCAAAGGTTATCTGTGTATGGTGTGGTTGTAAGGAACATGGCCTGAACAGGGGATGCTGAGCTGCATCCTGGCATCGATTTGGGTCTGCCGTGTCTGCCTAAGTGTAACTAATTAGAATTTTCACACTTTTCGCGCGGGGTTTTGGGTTCGCATTGCGGGCTTTGCGTGACTGCCAGTCAAGCAAATTGTTTTGCTCATTGCCGTCGCATCGATCATCGAGGATGTGGATATATGGATGCGGATGCGGCATGCCAGGGTTTTCACAAGTTCAAACCGGGATATAATGCCAGTGGATTAGGGGTTTCCGTGTGCCAGCTCATAAAAGTTGCTTTGGTCACGGTTTTTTGGTTAATAATTTTCCTATTCAAAATGTATGACACTGCAGGCTGCAACGAGTTCTTCGGCAAGGGGATCCTTGGAAAGCATCTGCATAGCTAATAGACCGCGCACTTTGAAACCAAAGGGGTGTCGATTTGGGGTTTTGCGAATAGGAAAGGGTGACGCTACTCGTTGAGTGTTATGTATAGCCCTTAAAAAATGTCAAACTTTTTTTTAAGATTTTTTATTCATGTGTGTCACAACACAAATTTGAACTGGTTAAAATTGAGTTAAAACTGGTTTTAGAATGGAAAAAAGTCTCATCAGTAAAGTAATTTGTATTAGAATTTACTGCTTTGGGAATTGTTTTTTGAAAAAAGTGGCTGTTTTATAACGTCCATTTATAAAGAAATTATGGAGGGGAAAATTATTAACATTTGTACGTAGAGGAACGAGTTAATCGTTACCGTTTGCCAAAATGATACGAATTTAAATTTAAATTCTACTATTACACCAGTTTACAAAATAAAATCGACCTCTTCCTCATCGAAGACAACCTTAATTTTCCGGTAAGATACAACTCCCTGATTAAGAAATGGGCACCTAAAATTTTTTTTATGGAGTCAATTTTTTTTAAAGTGTAAAAAACGTTTTTGGTCTTTGTTTAATTTCTATCTCGTTTTCTGATAACGCGATTTGGGTCACATTATACTCAATTTACAGGTAATAGAATGTTCTTTAACTTTCCCATACACAGCATTGAGTTCCAGTCATTAGTTTAGAAGCTGCACCTCGTCAAAGCTGAAAAAGTGTGAAAAAGTGTGAAAAAGTGCAAAAAAGGTGACATAAATGGCTTCTTTAAAAATACACGCCTAAAAACCGAAATTATTTTTATAACTTCTAATTAAAGATACATCTTTAAGCAAACTAACAAGACCATCAACTCAATAAACAACCAAAGGTTCGATTTTATATAGATTATTTCAGTTGAAAAAAAGGTGTATTACAGCCCTGTTAGAGCCCTGTTAACCTCAGTTAACAGCTGTAAACGGCCAAAAAACCACCGTTCTTCCCAGCTTAAAAAATTCATATCAAAATAATTTCCTGGCGGATTGTAACGATCATTAGCTCGTTTTCTTTGTCGAAGTACTATCTAACTATAAAAGTTATAAAAATAATTTCGGTTTTTATGCGTGTATTTTTAAAGATGCCATTTATGCCAGCTTTTTTGCATTTTTTCACACTTTTTCCAACTTTTTCAGCTTTGACGAAGTGTACCTCCTAAACTAATGACTGGAACTCAATGCTGTGTATAAGAAAGTTAAATAACATTCAATTACCTGTAAAATGAGTCTAAGATGACCGAAATCGCGTTATCAGAAAACGAGATAGAAATTAAAAAAAGACCAAAAACGTTTTTTACACTTAAAAAAAATTTGACTCCATAAAAAAAATTTTAAGTGCCCATTTTTTAATCAGGGAGTTGTATCTTACCGGAAAATTAAGGTTGTCTTCGATGAGGAAGAGGTCGATTTTATTTTGTAAACTGGTGTTAGTTACTCAGATAAAGAGAGTGGAATAGAGGTGAATATATGCACGCGTCAAAGCTACTAGCGCCATCTAGTGGCTGTTTCATTTTTTGATGTTTTAAAAATTTCTTCTATATTTCGATAAGTATCAATAAACACAACAAAATGGAAATTACACTTTTACGAACAAAATCTCTAAAGATGTCCGAGCCAGGCTTTTTTTTAAGTCCTTTAAGGCGATTTTGGCAGTTAGAGGGGGTGTGGCGCTCGGCTGAAACAAACTTGCGCTGCGCAAGCCCAAGAATATGTGTGGGTAATCCCAACTTTCTAGCTTTTGTAGTTTCCGAGATCTCTGCGCTCTCCGGACTGACAGACAGACGGACATGGCTAGATCGACTCGGCTAATGATCCTGATCAAGAACATATATACTTTAGAGGGTCGGAAACGCTTCCCTCTACCTGTTACATACTTTTGCACGAATACAATATAACGAATATTATTACTTACAAATATAATGCATTTACAGAAATAACTAATTCTAAGGATATACTAGATAATGATATCCATAACTTAGTCTTATAGTAAACGCAATTTAAATAGAGAAGTTTTGAAACTCCATAGGCTTCATAAAAATGTTAATAGAGGGGTTTCCCCTGAAGTACAAAAATACATTGAACTATTCTTGTAGGAATACTTTGATAACCTGACTTATTGATCAAGTTTATTTAAGCAACAAAATGATTTAGATAGATTTTATTTATTGCCCTCCTTCTGGGCCTATTTATCAGACTATTCGATGTAGTTCCGACCAAATGAACATGCAAGCTCTGATGTGTAATTTGTGTCTACCTGATAAAAGTCCCACATGCACCACACCATACACCTTGCCCGATTCCATCTCCCCGACCTCTGGCAAAGGGGGAGTACAGTTTGGGGGTGGAGAAACCGAACCGAGCAGAGCCGAACCAAATAGTAACAATAACAGGAACAACAAAGCCCAATCGACATAATCATAGCGTGAGAAATTCGTTACACTCCGGCAGATGGCTGCTGTCGCCGTCGCCGCTTAAAGGCCAAATGGAAGGCGACCAGGTCAGAACGGAACGGAACAAGAAGCGGGGAGATGGGAGATGGCCATGTTGATGGCGAGAGCGTTTTCATGCTTAACGGGCATTAAAAATGTTGCTGCAAAAACAAAAATACAACGAAAGTTTTCCGGGGGGAAGCTCCACGAAACGCCCATTTAAATGGGTGCAAAGATGGCCGAGGGGATGGGTATTTTTGGCACGCGGCTGGCATATGTTCACACCAACTTGCAAAGATGCGGAAGCTGCGTCGGAAAATGGTCGGGGTCGCATATTTGAGCAGCACCCGCATGAGGCACTCGAAAACTGCGAGTGCTACAAATTGCCCGACTTGGGTGGTATGTTGGTTCTGATTGGATATAGCCATTGAGGGAGGAGGGTGGCGTATAAGGATTCCGGTCCGGACTTTGCATTTGGTTCGGTTGGGTTTATTTGTCCAAGGCAAATGACGGGGCGCAGCGGGGTGGCAGCTGCAACAACAAACCGGGGGTTCCCGGCCACCGACATCAACCCTTTGCCGTATTTGTTTGCCCTGCGAGATGATGGGCCCGTAATGTGGTCGCTAATGGCATTTGCTCAGTTTTTGGCAACAATTTTAATTGTTTGGGCGGCGCTTGACTCTGTGTAATGGGAATTGTTGCAGTTAGAGAACCCCATTCAATATCGATGGAACATCAACTTATTTCAAAACTGCAATAAATATTTTCAGACATTTTTTTTGAAATTTTTGACTAAGAACACATTTGGAAATCTCCCTATTTGAAGTTTTCAATAAAGTAGCCAATTTGAGTCCCTCGACTTCATTTTGATGTTGCTAATTAAGAAAATATATTAACTTACTGTCGAATATGTTTTCCGAAAATGCAAAATATTGACTAAAAATATAATATTTAATAGCGTTTAATTGTATATTTTTTGAGACTTTTTTTGTTGTTTCAACGTCACCGGAAACACTTTGCAAATCCCAAAAATTGAACAAATAATGCAGGTATGGGTCTAGGGGGTGTATATTTGTATTCTTTATTTGATGTAAGCTTTTATTATGTTTAGTTTAATTTTTACTAACTCTGTGTACCTTCCTTTATCTATCCCTTGCAGCTGGCGGTGTGGCGCACTCCTTGTCCTGGTACCGCAAGGGCGACCGATATCCTGGCAGCAAGCTCTACGCCCGCACCTGGACACCCGAGGATCCCCGGGGTCCCCACTCGCAGCCCCTGCCGATGTACAACAACAGCAACTCGAATCAAAATCAAAACAGCAACCAGAGCAGCGACGATTTCAGCGGAAGTGCCGATATGTCCGATCCAGGAGCAACGGCCAGTATTTTTAGCAGCGGCAGTGGAATGTGAATTGTGAATTTCAGGAGCCCGGAAAAAGGACTGGGGACAGTCAGAGAGAATGAGATTCAATGGAAATCCTACTAGTCAAGCCTTGCTAGTCATGGCATCTAACACATATTAACCAACTTAATAATTATATGAGGAAAACATGTTCTGTGGTATTTAATTGCTCTAAGTTCGCTAATATCTAAATGTTATACATAGTGGTTTAGTTTAAATCGAATAAACATTTCACACAAATCTACCCAACAAAATCTAATTGCAGTTCAAGCGACGAGGGCAAAAGGAACAATTGGAGGATAAATTATATAGTTATCAGCACGAGCGTGTATTGAACACCTGGCCCTGGTTGTCCTCGTGGCCTCTGCACCCTGCCATTGTCGATATCATTAAAAAAGAGGGACAATGGGCGAACAGACAAATATCATAAAGTACAAGTGCAGTTCAGTTTTTCGTTTGTGGGGGTGGGTGTAAATTGTACACTTTAAAAAACACGGTTTAATTAATCTAAAAATCAATTGATTTTAGTGAATCATTTTACGAAACAATGTTTTTTCAAGAAAATGCAGAAACAAGGTATAAATCAATTTGGATTAGGTAACTATAATTAAAGAAGTTTGTTCCTCAATAGTTTGCATATACAGATCTTTGCCATGGTGCCTTTTAATACCTTTCTTAAGATTCTAAATAATTTCGAATGTGCATACTTTATAAGTAAATTCTGTTTTGGTTATGGTAAGTTCCTTAAAATTTTCACAATTTTTTCAGTGTACGCTACGGTTTAAGGGGAAGTGCAACTAGAAAATTATTTCCGGTCTTCCGACATGCATGCCCACACGATGGATAGAATTTTCTTTATAAAAAATGAGAAATTATTATTTTTAAGCGTTTTTATTTGGCGGTGTGAGCGTGCCATTTAAAACATCATTATGACTGTCCACCGTAAGGGCAGATGGTGTCCGTTTGGCTGAGCAATTGAGATGTTTATCTGCAATTAGGATTAGCTCGTGGCAGGGGTGTTTCAGCGATGCCGTGATTGAGCGTTACGATTGTGAGCCGATCCAAGTTAATATCTCAATTCGATCGTATGTAAATGTATGCCTTCTGTTTAGTTAGCTGTGGTCAAAGATTTAATTAACTGTCGGCGGCGGCAGCTGCACGGGGTTATCAAAATCTGATAAGAGGCGTTCTGAGGGCGTGTGTTAAAAACAAAAATGACAATGGAGCTAAACCAAGCTTTAATAAATTATAATTATGACTTTCTAAATTTATAAACCAAACAAACAATTGAAATCCCCGATGATATATCAGTTCGGAATTTATGCATATGAGCAGTAGTTGAAACGAAAGTGTTGTTTTGTTGTTAAAGTTTTTTTCAAAAGGGCCAACATTTTCAACAATCTGTATATATACATTTATGCGGTAAATACCAAGCTATTAGTAATGCTGATAAGCTTTTGCTTATACTAACATAAAGTCAAAGTGAGTGATATTTGTTATGAGTAAACATATATTATTTTGTAGTTTTCAGGCAGTTTCATACTAATATCTGTAAGTATAAAACAATAAGTAAATATATCGTTGCACATAATTAATATTAAGGGTGCTTCTCTACTAAATGTACTGTTATTATTCTACTGGATCCAGTTTGAGAGTCGTCAGCTTTTTTGTGATAGAGTTATTAAAGTCTGTAAAAAATTCCTCAACTTCGTTCCGACAACTTAGCATGATATTCTTAAGGCAGAGACTTATGGAAATCGGATCACCATTGTTCAATCGATACGCTAGATCCTGCTTCAGGCGAGGAGACAGTCCCAAGCGGGCCAGGATGTCCAACTCCGAGGAGTCGTAGTTGGGATGTTTCGCCGCAAGGAATTCAGCGCACTTCTCATAAATGTCCAGGCACTGCAAGGACTTCTTTTCGCTTTCCATAAAGCGCCGTAGCAGCTTAAAGGCCTCCGAGTCTTGCATGGTCTTTTCGACGCTCTTCGACAGCGCGGTAATCCTTTCCACCTCCCCCAATGCCATGCTCTCTACTAGCTCCTCAAAATGTTCCTAGAGTTTTTGAAAATTAATGACTTGTTTAAATTTTACTAAATGTCTATAAACCTTTTTCAAATGGAAGGCCATGGCGTAAATATTTAAACAGAAGTATTTTCAAATTAGGAATAGTCGTTCTAGTGGTTGAGCACTGCCTTTTATAGTCACGATTTCAACGCTGCTTACTTAGTTTCCGGACCTTTATCTTTTAACTTTTAGTTCGTACACAGAGAAAATTCATTTGAGTTGAAAATGTTCTTAAAAGTAGAACGAGATTTTTTAAGTTAATTTTGGTTTAATGTGTTTAAATCAAGTTAAATTGGCGGTATTTACATTGTTGATCTCAATAAGTTGATAATTAGTCAAATCAGTCATCTAAAATTTATCAAAAAGTTGTTATTAAACTAAATTAAACCGGTTCTGTTTTTAAATTGAACTTAAAACGTGCTTACCCTGTGTTCAAAAACCAATGTTCTGATGCTTTCACAAAAAAATGTGGTTTTAAGAATGATTTTTCTTAATTCAAGAACAATTGTACTTACATTTTTCTCTCTGTGTAGGGGCAAACTTATTCTTCTTCACAATATTAATCATTGTTAATTGAATCACTAAATCATACGAATTGAAAAATGCTTAACAAACTGGGTGTATCCCAGAAATCTGCAACTGTTGTTGATATAAAATTCAACCAAAAAATCATGATTTACTTTTTTAATATTTTTAAATTAATTTGGAAGACCTTGCCGTGATCAAACATGTGTATAAGTATATTTGGCTGGCACAACCTATTTGTTCTTAAATAACAGGCGGAAAATTTCATAAACCAAATTTTATTTATGTCACAGAAACCGGCGGTCCCCATCGGTCATGTCCGATCGCAGATAATACCCATAAAAATATGGGGCAACTAGATTTTTAAAATTCTTCATTCTTGGCGGGTAGTTTTTGAAATTGGCAGCGCTGGTGCTGCCAACTGCTTGGTAAAAATAGTTCATTGGGAAGTATTTTTGCGTTGCACAACACTGAACCTGGCGCACGCTTTGTTTCTAATTTGTTTTGTTTCTGAATTTTGGTAATAACGTGCGTAACGCTGAAAGGAAGTAGTTAAATACGCAAATATTATAATGCGGTACGCACAGATAATTGTTGGTCCTGCCGGCAGTGGCAAGGTATGTCCAGTTTAACGGTTACTGTTTTGACACTGTATTCTAATCGGAACCCCATCCTACCCAGTCGACGTACTGCAGCTTAATGCAGCAATATGCCATGGACTCCAAGCGAAATATCCAGGTGGTGAACTTAGATCCGGCGGCAGAGCACTTCAACTACAACCCACTGACGGATATCCGCGAGCTCATTCATCTGGACGATGCTATGGAGGACGAGGAGCTGCACTATGGACCGAATGGGGGTCTGATCTTTTGCCTGGAGTTCCTGATCGAGAATCAGGACTGGCTGAAGGAGCAGCTCTGCGGCGGCGAGGATGAGTTGATGGTGGGCGAGCCGGATGACGACTACATCCTCTTCGACATGCCCGGTCAGATAGAACTGTTCACTCACCTTAAGATGGGCAAGCAGCTGGTGCAGCTGTTAGAGTCCTGGAATTTTCGCACCTGCGTCGTCTTTTGTTTGGACTCGCAGTTCATGGTGGACGGGGCCAAGTTTATATCCGGCACCATGGCCGCTCTCAGTGTGATGGCCAACATGGAACAGCCGCACGTCAATGTGCTGACCAAAGTAGATCTGCTGAGCAGCGAGGCGCGGAAGCAGCTGGAGATGTACCTGGAGCCAGATGCCCACAGTCTGATGGGGGAGCTGACCATAGGAACAGCCTTTGGCGAAAAGTACGGCAAGCTCACAGAGGCTATTGGCTCGCTGATCGAGGACTTCAGGTGAGCCACTTTAAAACATAATGCCAATGTTCCGAATTGTTCAACTGCCGTTGATGGTTGGGTAGAACAAAAACACCTTTTAGCGAGGTAAAAAACGATTGACGATCGCACCCTCAATATGAAACATATCTGATGTCAACTTTTGTGACGAAAAACTAAGCCAAATGTGGTAGCATTTTTTCTTTATACACATTTTATCATAGGAGCTAAAATATTAGCATTTGCATCAAGATATGCATTTACCGTTTTTTTCTTAATTGGACGAGTATTTACATAAGTTGTTTCATGTTAATTTACTTTGGTACATAACAGTTAACTGAATTTAAACTTCAAATCGGATTGGTTTGTTTAGAAAATGATCTAAAAAGTTGTGCAAAAAAATGAATAGTAGCTTAAGGGCTAGTACTCAACCCAACAAAAAGTCGTCCAAAACCAAAAACTTCATATAAAAAAAACGTCACAAAATTTTTGGTGGCAAATTTTTGGTCGACGTTTTTGGACGGCAGTACTCATGCTCACAAAAAAAAAATACTAAAATACTGCTCAAAAAATAATTCATTTCTTGAGCTATCGATCAATTCCGATAACAACCTAGTTCAATCCTTAACGAAAATCGCTTAAATACACTCTCAAAGGCAGAAGACTAATTACAATGACTATCGAGTACTGTTACAATGGATTTTACGGTTGATTTCGCTTGTAAAATACAAGTTAAAAATTTGAATTTTACGTTTGTTTATGTTTTTGAGCCAGTGTGACCGAAAAATAACGCACGGATATTACCAACACTGGACCATCAAGAAATAATTGACTGAAAATAGTATTTTTTTTTTGGGCCAGTTTTTGTTAGGTTGAGTACTAGCCCTAAGTTATAATTTTCAAACTGTGGTATTTAGTCAAATTAAGTCAAAAAGACGTCAATAGTATTTTAAAAATTAATTACCTAGCAACCAGAGAATAAATAAATTATATAAGTATTTCAAAAAACCTTTACATCGATTTATGTATAGCCAATAAACTGGTGCATTTATCCCCATCGTCCTCAACAGCTCCACTGCTCTTGCTTTCAAACAATTAAGATTTTTAGGTCCTGGTATGCAATCATTTTGGTTTAGCTGGTAACTATGGTACTTGGTATCTGACTGTCGGTTGGACTCTTTTTTTTTTGCTACCCCTCATTATTACAAACAAAAAATAAAGTAAAAAACATAGTGCATTAAAAATTATTATGATTATTTTACTAACATTAAGATTGCATTACGAAAGATTTGCTGTTCTGCAAGTAAAATCATAAAATTTTACAATTTTTTTAAAGCCAAATTAAATAACATAGATGTTCATGGTTGTGCTTAATATTTTACTTTTAATGATACGTACATAATCGATATAGTTAACTAATAAAAACTAAGGTTGATTAGTTAAAAGAAAACTTTAAATTGTTGGCAGAAAAGGTTATTTTTATAAATGTGTGCGAAAATATTTTAAATATGTGTTCACTCTTCAAAAAGTTTATACAGATGTAGTTTTAATAAATCTTCAAGGCATGCCACTCACAAAAAGAAACACATTTTTGCTTTTTGATATTAACATGATGCGTTAGTATTCAAACTTTTAGCACGAGTTGCATTTTTAAAGACACGCGTGATATAAAATACTAAATTTCTTTTTTTATTTTGGGTACTGGTATAAGATTTAGTTGAATTTCTCTTTTTACCTCAAAAACATATTTCCAAGTGTATAAACTTTTTTATAAACCTAATTTAAGAGTGGAACAAAAATGATTAGTATTTATATCATATATATTCATTCCTATATATATTTAATATTCCACAAAAATTAAAAAGAAAGAAGGTTCTTTTCTTCTCTAGTTGAAAGGGTCTTACATCTACTGCTTCAGGCTTTAGCCTTGCGTGTCGGGTGGAATGGGTGATTCATTTGTGACAAATCTGGAGGATTTTGCTCGAACGCACTAATTTCCTGCATGCCGCTGTTAGCAATCTCCCACAGCTGCGGGTATTCCTCCTTAAAGGTTTCGTACCACTTGTTAACCAATGGATACTGCTGCAAATCAAAATGAATTGCCTCCAAACAAAGCGTGGCCGAAATGAGAGCGAAATCAGCAATGGTTATGTTATCGCCGGCCGCGTATTTCGTCCCCAGACGCTCCAGATAAGTCTCGAACACCTCAAGTGCGTTCTGCACCTTTTTGAGCGACATTGGTGTACGTTCGTAGTCGAAGAAAATGGGTGCCATGCTGTGGGCGGAAATAGGGGCGTAGTAGAATCCCATGTTGAAGCACAGCCGCTGATTAATTATTGCTCTCATGTTGACTTCTTGTGGATACAGCGACGAATCTGGCGCGTATTTGTCGCAAAGATATTGCATAATGGCAATGCTTTCTGATAAATAAAAACCATCGTCGTCCAGTACGGGAATCTCCTTTTGCGGATTCATCTGAAAGTTTTTTCACAGTTTCATTTCTGACAATCTTAATGGCTCTTTAACTTGCACATACCTTCGAATAGTCCTCAGAACGATGTTCCAAGGCGCAAAAGTCCACATTGATCAGTTGATATTGTATATCCAAGGCCTTCAGGGTGCAACGCGAACGGCCAAAGAAGGCGGCCCATCGGATACGGCGTACAGTTTCATGGTGTATATTGGTCTGTTGGTACAAAAAGGTTATTAGTTTTTGATTTGACTCTTGTTCGACCGGTTTTCTTTTGCCACAAGCTTAAAAAGTGAAAGCAATTTGCCAGTAGTGCCTCTCTAATAAAATATTTCTATTTTTGGTTCCACTTTTGCTTATGCTATTTTCAAGTATGTCTGTCTACATTTATGTGTGTGTCACTTAATGTATGGTCTTTTTAAGATATATTGGTACCCAAATAATTTTAAACACACAGTTAATGTAGTGCGCTCGCGTGGCGCCAAATGCTACTGATGTGCTTACTTCACCAAGTTTAGCCAGGTATTGCAGGTGTTCATTTCAATGACAATGCAAACAAGTTTTATTAGTAGGATTGTTAGATTCGGTCTCCGAATACTCTTACTATCGGTTTAGTCTTTTCGGGAACATAAAAATCCATGCACCCACATATTGTTATTGAACTAGTTTTTATGGCAAATGTCTACCATATACCAATAATTATGAAAATTGGATGTTTTCAAAATGAGGATGTTTTAAAAAAAGCCCACGTACTATTATTTGAAGCGTATAGCATATTTGGTTTCATTTATTTTTTACAAAAAGTAATATTTTGGTTCAAAGAATAAATGAAATGGGGTAATTGAAAAGAGAAGATAAGATTGTCAAAGAAAAGCATGAACGTTACGGATACACATACACAATGGAATTGTAGCCGTCGATATCAGCTACTTCCTCCACGACCTCGATGATGCCGTCTGTGTTGTCCACCTCAACGTACTGATGATCGCCCTCCCGCCATTCATGTCTTCGCCCTCTCTTGCTCCTGGTACTCTTCCTCATCGATGACAACATCTCTTCATCATTTTGGGGTTCAACTTTGTGAGAAACGGTTGCCGAGCTGCTATTATGACTGTGAAGCACTCGTGGCTTCTTGTGCACCACAATGTCGCTGCTTATGTTAGATACATTGAGACGCTCGATAGCCAAGTCACCGTACTCCTGCTGAATCTGATCCAAAGATTTTCCGATAAAGTGTAGGGGACGGAACTTAAGCTTGTTATTCTTTTTGTTGATCTCGTTGAAAAGTCTTCGCTTGATGTCATCCTCGCTGAATGGATGGCTGGCTGTTGGCCACCTCGAAGGACTCGAATGGAGCCATCCTTTTTTTTTTTTTTTTTTTTTTGGGTGAGGGATGGAAACTCTTGCAATTGATGTCACCGGGTCGCGGCTCTTAATGCACACCCGTAGTTTCGTGAGATTACGCCTCGATTTATGGCATAAGTAAAAATATAGCCATCGACGCACAGGAGTTCGTGGCCTTTGCAGACCTTGGGGTACAAATCTTGGTGAGGTCCATGTCCGGCTGCGCACTCTTTGTCTGCTCCACCCCATCGCGTCGCCGGCGGACATTGTGATCTCCAGGCTGTCACTTTTGGCAAAGGCGTGGATGCGTAAGCCGCATGTGACTGATGGTCAAGCTCCTCTAGTGCGTCCGGCAAAATTTCGATCTTAGCACTAATATTGTCCGCGCCGTCCTTAAGGTACTGCACAATCATGTTTGCCTTGGATTCGGGTTCCATTTTTATGGCCCCATCGATGCTAATCACCTTCTTCATCACTACATTACTTGTATTTATGTGCTCGTAGCTCTCATCGACGCTCTGCTCCTGTTCAAAGGTGTCTGCTCCCTGGCTGGCCGATCCCTCGTCGCTTTCGAAACTATTTTCTTCGCCAAGCTTTTGCGGATGCTCCTGGTCCAGCTTGTCCTGCTGCTTGAGCCGTCGGCGACTTCCTTTATATCGGTTGTGCGTGTGCTCCCCGTTGAGTTGGATGACATGATCCGTCATAAGCTGGATCCATAGTATTGCGGACGTGACAGGTGTTGGCCTTGTCACGTCGATTTATGCAAGTGAAGAACATGTGGCCGTTGGACCTGCTTTGCGAGTCAAAGTGATATAGATGCTGACTTAAGCACAGTACCTTGCAGCCCTTTGCTGACGGAAGAAACGTGAACTTGGTCAAGTCCGTCTCCGAGAAGTTATAGCCCGGAGGAGGAGATAGTTGGCAATGACATCGAATGCCGCTTCTTCACTTTTTGTTGTCGTCCTGTTTTGGGTCGACCAGCAACGATTCTTCGTCCTCCTCCTGACCCTCGACCTCTTCGTCCGCCTTGAATCTCTCCGCCTTGGTCGTCATCCGTTCTTACGTACGCCAGCTGATTATCCTCGCACTCCTCGATTGCAATGATTCAAGTCATCGCACCGCTGGGATGTATGGAAAGTGTTTTCAGGATCGAAGTACTCAAGATTGGGACATTCTGCCAGCACATCCGAGGTCTGTTCGTCCTCCACCAGTACGATCTGGTGCTTGGAAAACATGTGCATCGCTTGGCGGCCGAGTGGTGGGTGGATGCGCTCGTAAGGTCAGCAGCGTGCAGTCGATGAGCTCGGCCAAAGTCGCCTCCGTGCAGATTCTAGCCGTGCACTCGATGTCACGCTTGCGCACACAAGGTCTCCATCGGAAAATGTCACCTTTGTACGACTTTCCGGCCAGGTAGTACAAGTGCCCGTCTATGCAAACCATCACACGTCCATCGCGGCGTCGCAGCATGTAGACACGATCCTTGTCCTGCCAGAAAAAAGTATATGTCAGTAGGCTCTTCGGTTAAGGATACTCTATGTTCCTTTATCATTAATCTAAAACGAATCACTACTTTAAATAAACATAACTTGAAATGCGCGCCCATTTATAGCTTTTAAAATGAAAACATTCATATTAGAAACTTTTCTTGCCTAAAATTCCCTTTAATATTCTTTCTAGGATATATTTAACACTATATTTTTAACGTATTCTCATATCCGTTAAATGGTTCATTCTTATATTGAAATTTTTGAAACTCCTTATCAAAGAAATCCCTAAAAAAGGTAGTCGCATAGTATTTTTATTAATAGTCTTATGACTAAAAATTGGTATTTACAATCCTTTATGCGGTCTTTCACGGCTATCTTGCAGTTAGGCTTTGGCTAATTTAAATGGAATGGGAAGTTAATAAAACGAATAACTGTGAAACTGAATAAAAACGGGAATATAAGCGATAAAAGTTGTATTTAAACCAGGAAAATCATTCTGAACTGAAATTATCATAGTTTTCCTTTTACAATAATGTTTATCAAAGCCAGAGGTATCAAATTGATACTATCAAGCCTGCCAAAAGTATTTTAGAAAATCACAGGCTTATCCTAATCAATTTCTTTCAGGAGTAAATTGCTATTTAAAGTATTCCTATAATAGGGGATAGTAAACTGATGGAGGATTGTCAGACGCATAAAGATAATTTCCAGGGGCATAGGCGAGGTGCAGTTGGACTGCTGTCGTACCTCGAAGTCCAATTGGAAGGAGGCCTCCACGGCAGGCGTCGATGCCTCCGTAGATGAATTCCGGCAGTTCATGCCGGCGTTGGCGCGCTCGTACTGGCGGGCTCTCTTCGGCTGGGTGGTGCTGTAGGCGTCGTTCATCATCATCACCGAGAGCCGCTTGCGCTGGGCCACCTTGTTGACCTCGTGATCGCTGCAGCGCGGATGGATGTGGGCCAGCACCACGTCCACGACGACGTGGCGCGTCTTGTCCGTCGGATCGGGCAGCAAGGTGCGGATGCGGGACTTGCAGGGGGTGGCGCCATCCTTTGCGTCTGTTGCACAGCCATCGGTAGGTGTTGTTCCGACCGATGCGATCGAAGTGGTACAGATGATCGTCCACATGAAGCATATCCACGCCCTTGGCCGGAATACACCATATGACTGCCAATTGAGTCCATGCCGTGCTCCTCGACAGGCGTCTCCATTTTTTGAATTCCTGCAAGTCCTTTGCCAGTACCGGAATTCAGCGTTTTCGTGCACGAAAAGTGTTTGTATCATAAATTAGGCGGATTTTGCCAGCTGCTGGCTGCCTGGGATTGTTAGGTTACGGGATTTTAGCTGTTGGTATTTCCGTCGACTCACTATTTGCGCGCGTTTTTGCAAGTGCGCTGATACCTTGTGCACTATTAATTCCTTGCACTTAGGTGCACCAAATATGGGTTATTTTAATTTTTCCGTCTAATTTAATTACTGGTTCTTTTGTACGTCGAAAAAATGCTGCCTTGAGAGATTACGAGGCTGCAAACGATGCGGTGGCGTTACCACTTGTCAAAATATATTTGTTGTTTTATTTGAATATTTTAATTATTTTAAATATTCTTTGCAGCTTGTTCAGGTTCCCGTTGGATTCCCAGGACGAAGGTATTGGGCGGCCTTCTGCTGCAAATTGACAATGTTTTGCAGTACGGCGAGGATGCCGACGTGAATGTTAAGGACTTTTGATGAGCCGGAGAGGAAGCGGATCGGGATATATAGTTTCCTTAAATATTGCAGCACAAGCGCTAATGTTTGTAATATAGACTATTTTAAATAAAAATTAAATGCTTGTAATGTTATGGTTTTTGGTCGGCATCCCTGGTTGCAGAGTTGCAGATCTGCAGTGTTTGAATGTAGCTCTCATAATTTTAAATTCCGCTACGCGTACAGCGTCTAAACAATAGAATCTTCGAGCAAATCGATGTAAAATGAATGCAGCAGAGCGGCGAAAGTCCCATTGGGCGGCCTTCAGCCGGGAGGCCATCGCAGCGTTGGCAGCACTTAGTCGCTGGCAGGACGAGCAGAAGCGGCTGCTGGGAGCGTCAAAGCAATCAGCGCGTTTCTGCTCGGCGGAACGGCGGCGCAATGTACCAAAATGCTGGGACTGCTTCACCAGGAGGCGCAAAGCCGGGAAGACAGTGTACCGGAGGAGTCGCAGTGGGA
>JBAMCJ010004195.1:0-28913 GCA_037075205.1 Drosophila prostipennis
GGCAAGTAGTTCACCTCCTCGGCCCTCCCGGAGCGCCAAACCGACAACAAGCAGTCCATCCTTCTCGGTCCTCCCGGAGCACCGAACGTATACGACATCACCCGACAAGACCCCATCTTTTACAATTACTACGAAATACACGCCTACTTTATAGTTCTATCCCTCTGTGTCATAATTGGGGAATCGATCTATAGAGGAAATATAAATATTGTCTGTCGCGAACCCCTGACCACGGCGAGCTATACCGCCTCCCAGAACAGGGTCGTTACAATTTTTAAACGTTTTCTATGAGGTATAATAATTTAATCGTCAGATCGTGGCCTATGCCTGTTTTGAGTGTTGGGTCATTCCATGAAACGTGATACAAATTTGTCAAATTCAGAATCAAGCGAAACTTTTTTTTTCGATAGAGGGATGGGTTTTTTTTATTTTTTTTAACTTCTTACCGTTTATTTTTAAAAATATTTTTTTAATTAAGCTCCGATTTTTAGGATATTGCAGCTACTTGAGACTCGTTTAAGTTATTTCTAATAATCAATGCCACTTTGTGGCATATCTAATCTTTCAGAAAAATATTTTTAAAAATTTTTAAATTTAAAATTAAGTATTTTTTTAAGAGAATTTTAAAATTAGAAAACTTCTGGTACGCCGGAATACTCGCGGTTTGGCCGTTATCCCCATATTGCTTCATCAATTCTTTTCACAAAAGTGGTAAAAATAAAATTTTTGTAATCGCAAGACGTACTAGTAAAGACAGCGATTTTAGTTTAGCGACTTTGCATCAAGCAACTACAGCGCAACGTGTAAGAAGAGAACAGCAATACGAGCGCGGCAGAGCAGGAATAGCGCTTTCCCTTTCTTACACGTTGCGCTGTAGTTGCTTGATGCAAAGTCGCTAAACTAAAATCGCTGTCTTTACTAGTACGTCTTGCGATTACAAAAATTTTATTTTACCACTTTGTGAAGAATTGATGAAGCAATATGGGGATAATTTTTTTAACCGGAAACCGCGTGTATTCCGGCGTACAGAAGCTTTCTAATTTTTAAATTCTCTTAAAAATACTTAATTTTAAATTTAAAAATTTTTTAAAAATATTTTTCTGAAAGATATTAAGATATGCCACAAAGTGGCATTGGAATTATTAAAATAACTTAAACGAGTCTCGAGTGCTGCATATCCTAAAAATCGGAGCTTAATTAAAAAAATATTTTTTAAAAATAAACGGTAAGAGTTAAAAAAAAAATAAAAAAAACCCATCCTTATATTTCAATCCTCTATCGAAAAAAAAAGTTTCGCTTGATTCTGAGATTTGACCCAAATTGGCCTGTCACGTTTCACATGGAATGACCCTGTTGTTAAAAAAAACCGAGGACGGAAGCTAGCATCGGCGAGCCGAAGTTTTAATACCCTTGCAGATTTCATCAATGAAACTGAAAATGAGAAACCACCGGGAAAGTGAGAAGGTGAATTTTTTTGTGTTGGAAATCCTGTTCCTTTTAGCAGAAAATGTTGGAAATCCCGTATCTTTTAGCAGGCGGCGGTGTAGGGAAAATGTAAATTTCTTTGGAAAACCACAAGGAAACCTCATTTACCCCTCACTTTTTGTGTCATCCCCGTGTATTTTGAAAACAGAGACGGAAGAAATGTAAGGGGTGAATGTCCCTTCCGTTTGTATGGAGAAACCTAATGAAAATAACATATTTTCCAGTGGAACTTTCCCGCTGGGAAGCTAAGGAATCTGATTGTAAAACCACAACATTCTAGCTCTTACAGTTTTCGAAATTGCAGCATTCAAAGAAGCCCTAGAATATGTATGGTTAGTCCCATTTTTTTAGCCATTTTGTTGGGTTGACAAGAAAGACATGTCTTTTTTTTTAGTAATCGTTTTTAATCTAATTTATTTACGACTAATCGAGCAACAGGGTCACACTTTTTAATATCGTTTTAAGGATTATTGTCTTAGGTATATCGATGAAAATTTGGTAATTATTCGATAACATTTGTGGAAGCTATAGCAAATTAAACATGGAGGATCAAAGTGAGCATTTTCGGCATATTTTTCCTTTTTAATTCCGAAAAATTGTGCGAAGTGTATGGTAAAGATGCCATGAGTGATCGCCAATGTCAGCGCTGGTTTGCCAAATTCAGGCTTGGAGATTTTGTAGTTAAAGACGCCCCACGTTCTGGTCGACCATCTGCCGTTTTTGACGAACAAATTCAGGATTTGCTGGATGAAAACCGGCGTTATTCAACGCGGGAGATGTCAGAGAAGCTCAGTGTGTCGCATACAACGCGTTGAAAACCATTTGAAGAAACTTGGTTCCGCATAACTTAAAGGAAATTCACCTAACTAAGCGTATCAATATCTGCTATTCTCTGCTGCTAATCTATGCAGCTGCCCGAAAGATGGTCATTAGTGGTCGAACAAAACGGTCAATACATAATTGATTAATTATAAGTCCTGATATAACTAAATCATCTTTGAAAATATTGAAAAAAAACGACATGATTTTCTTGTCAACTCAATAGTTTCCGAGATCTCATCGTTCATACGTGATCCTGATCAAGAATATATATACTTAATAGGGTCGGAATGCTTCAACCTGTTGCAATATATGGGCACTTCCATATTGTCGCTGGAGTCATTTGCACATCTTTTAAGTCGAAAAAAATGAAAAACAATGTATTTAAATTTAAATTTCAAGCTCAATTTTGTGTAAAAATCTTGATTTTTTACGACTTTTAGATTTTAAGGTATTGCAAAATGGATATCTTTACCCCTAGCCTTTAATTGCTGGTTGTTTTCCTTTTAATTTAATAGTTAAACATGTAAATGAGGCATTCAGCACAGAAAACTGTCAGATATTGGCATTTCTATAGGATAAATTAAAAACACAAGATAGGTCCAAAAAATATCAAAAAAATAGCCAAAAACTAACTTCTGCGTATATTGATGGGATTGGTCATAAAAATAATCAAACTATACTCCAATTTTTTAGTAAAGCTGAGGACCAAACTAATTAAGAACTAATATTGCGGCAAAACCATGTGGTAATATGTTTTATTCAAGTTCAAACGTTTTTGACTTGGTGGACTTTTTCGTGGAAGTGCCCATATAATATATAATAATACAATATACCTTTACTTTACTAGTAAAGGGTATAAAAAGGAAAGAAAGGTTTTGTGAGGCTTATTCGAAACAAAGGTTCCGTAATGATTTTTCGGAAGTGAAAACGATAATTTACTGAAGAGAGCAATATATCGCAAATGTTCTTACTCTCTGACTGCTGACTAAACTTACCTCTAAAGGATTTCCGTAAGCAGTACAAATAAGCGTGTCCAGATCGTCAATTTCCCGTCTTTCGATTTCGCACCGTGGTTTAACTTTAAAATAATAAATTAATAAAAGATGCAAATATTGTTATTTAATACCCTCATACTTACATTGCACTTCGATTACGGTCTCAGCAATGCTTTTTCCATGCTTGTTGTAAGCTTCACAGGTATAAATTCCAGTATCGTTTCTCTTCATTGGAAAATTAATGATTAAATTATTTCCATTGGCCTTTGTTCCGTTTTTAAAGGACCACATATATGACGGTTCTGTAAAAGTAGCTTATGATAAATGAATAAACCTAGTTAACTCAGAAAATACTTACCGGGGTTAGCACGGGATTTACACGTTACACGTCCTGGTATGACACCTTCTTGGACATAAACAATGTTTTCCGTAACCGTTGTATTGTCAGGTGCGTCTATTGCAAAAAGTTTAAATGTTATGTAGCTAAACGTAATTATTTGCACTCACATTCAATGCCAAAATACGTGCGACTCCTGATGCTAGCGCCTACCGTATTGCCTGTTGAGACGCATGTGTAGTTCGCATTATCAGCTTCGATATCGAATTTGCCAAGAGGCCAATTTGACATATTAAAGTGCTGAAATCACAGTTTGTGTTCTTAATAAAAAATTTTCTTTACAGCTATGTTAATATAATTTCTGACCACAACAACAAACCTTTAAAAACACATGGCGGCAACACTACTACTATTTTGACCGCAGATGTATGCTTTCATGTTTTTTGACTATGTTTTCTAAAATTTGTTTCTCCCTTAATAAAAATCCTAAAATTATTCTAAGTATAGGGTTTGAAAGATGAAGAGTGTATCTTTTAAAAAACTTTAACGTCCGTTTGCCTCTGAGAGCTCCGGAAAGTTGGCCAATTTCAGCATTTTTGAACTTTGAGGTCCTTTTGCTAAGAATCCTTGCGTCGGAGAACTTTTTGGAAAACGCAGTTTAACTTAGGAATTCGTAACGAATCCAAAAATAAAGCATCCATCGAGGTAAATTTTTGATGCTGCACAGTGTTATTTGAGATTAAAAAAAATAAAAATCCCATGTAACGCTTATTTGGGATTGGAAAAAAATAAAAATCCCATGTAACGATTATTTGAGATTTAAAAAAATTAAAAATCTTAAATAACGATTACTTTTAATTTTTATCATAAAAATCCTTAAATAAAAGTTTATTTTATTTTTAGAATATGGAGGAAAAAACAAAATTTTTGGTATATAGCACATATATGTAGCTCAATTCCTTCTTGGTGATTTTTATTTTTCAATAACGATTATTTTCGGTCCCTGCCTGATACACTTGTGTACTAATTTTCCGAATAGAACACGTACAAAAAAATATTAGGCAAATCAAAAGGTACCGCCCATATACGTAAAAGAATATTGTACTTACCAAAACTGAGAGCATGCTTTCAAAATCACCCGTGGCGGGGGATGCTTCCATGTACTTTTCTTTAATAAAAAACCGAGTATCGTTTCTCTCTATTGGCTTATCATCCTTTTGCCAAGATATGTCACAGCGCGGAACACACTCAATGCGACAAGTCAAAGTTGCATTTTGCGAGGAGTGCAGAACTCCTGTGTAAGGTGGCAAGTTCTTTATGAAAAATGGTGGCGCGTGCACTTCCAAGTTTACTGTAGCCATAACTCCTTTGCCCCCCTCGTTGTACGCGTAGCAAGAATAATTGGTCCGACTATCTAGACCAACCGGCTCCACCGTCCAGTCCTTCGTTACAATGTCTTGCAGAGGACCCCGACCGCCGCGTAGCCAACGATATCTGTTGGGTTTCGAAACTATTTGAGCATCAAACGAAAATTTGCCCATTTTTCTGTAAAGGGCATAGGACGATGCGGAAACGATCGAATCGTTTTTTTGTTGCACCCCCGTGTAAAGAGTTAAGAATTGCGATTGTGGCGTGTAGGTGGTGAGCGTGAGTAATGTACAATGGGAATGGTTTAAATGTAAATCAATTAGAGCATGAGTTTCTTTAATTTCGTGAGCTAGGGGAGATGCACTGGCTTCTAGTTTTCTTGGTGATATTTGTGGCGATGCATTGGAGGGGAGTGATTTTTTAATTTTATTTAGCAGCAGGGCTTCGATAGCAATGTCGGCTTCCTGCGGTTGCAATGCTTTGACGGTATGGAAATCAATTAGTGGTGCGTGTTGGGTTTTTGTCTGTTTGTGACTAAGGTTGACCGGCTTTCTTACAAACCTATTCGAGTCTGGATATCCGGGATCATCTACAGAGCACGAGAAAGTCACGCTCTTTTTTTTCACGGCGACTAAGGGAAAATGAGTTAGTGTAGAGGGTCCCGGTTCGTAATGTACCTATTAAGAATGTACAAAAGAGAAATGTAAAATACAATAACTTAACTGAAAGCAATTTAAACCAACCAATAGTTCTTTGTCTTCACTGCGCGGACCCCAGCCAGCAGAATTGTATCCTTCACAAGAATAATTGTAGAAGAAGCCACGTCCAATACTCTCCAATAAAAGTTTACTTGGGTCTATGTGGCAAAGATCTTCCTAAAATTAGATACAATTCGGTTAATAGCACAGGAACACAAAATTAAACTTTGTGAAATTTCCACGAACCATTTCAAGTTTTCCATGATATTTGGGTGCTCCTGAGTAAAAGTCCCATACAAAATTATTTTCCATCACCTACAGGCTCCGCGGTATAGCTAAGAATACAAAAAACCGATGTTTGCCGACATTTTGAATTACGTGGCCTATATAATTTGACTTACCTCAATTATTTTCGCTGAAACCTACTCTCCAAACATCACGGCACAACTAAAAAATAGTCCCCATCGTGAACCATTGTCCATGTCTTTGAAATTCGACGCCAAAGTTGAAAATCCCAAAATTTTAAAGATTTCTCTGATGAAAAAACAATTTTGAGAATTAAATCTTGAATGGAACTAATTTTAACTATTCGTTGAATTTATTGTCCATTGTATGCTTTAATTTCGATTTAAAGCGTTTTCATGAGGATATTTTATTGGATTTCTTATACCAATAAAACCGTTTTTTTAATTTTATTATCTACTCCTATGTGCTGTCAAATTTTGAATAAGTCATGGCAACCTCTAGAACTAAGAAATTAAAAACGTTCACTGAACATACATAGAGAAACATACATGTTTACTCGCATTCTATAGGATGCCTTGACTTATTTGAAATTTGACAGCACATAGGAGTAGATAATAAAATTAAAAAAACGGTTTTATTGGTATAAGAAATCCAATAAAATATCCTCATGAAAACGCTTTAAATCGAAATTAAAGCTTACAATGGACAATAAATTCAACGAATAGTTAAAATTAGTTCCATTCAAGATTTAATTCTCAGAATTGTTTTTTCATCTGAGAAGTTGAGAAAATTTTGGGAGTTTCGACTTTGGCGTCGAATTCCAAAGACATGGGCAATGGTTCACAAAGCGGACTATTTTTTACGAATGCCGAGATGTATTGAGAGTAGGTTTCAGCGAAAATAATTGAGGTAAGTCCAATTATATTGGCCACGTAATTCAAAATGTCGACAAACATCGGTTTTTTGTATTCTTAGCTATACCGCGGAACCTGTAGGTGATGGAAAATAATTTTGTATGGGACTTTTACTCAGGAGCACCCAAATATCATGGAAAACTTGAAATGGTTCGTGGAAATTTTTGGCTGTGTACCTGTGTAGTTAATTAAAAACTATTGCCATAAATATTTTTAAACATTAATTTTCATTTAATTATTTTGACATTACTTTTTTTACCCTTCCTATGGCAGCTATATAATATAGTCGTCCGCTTTTTGTTAAATTTAATTCAAAATTCGGAAATATTAAAAACAAGAAAGGAAGTTAGCTTCGGCCAGCCGAAGTTTATATACCCTTGCAGGTATGCCTATTTTAATTATTTCTGCGCGGATTTTTACCCGCTTTCCCTGGGACTCATCACCTTTTACAATCAAGCCACACCCGCCCCAACATTTGCCTGCCGCGGAGGCGAAGGTTTGATGGCCACTGGGCGTGGGTTTCGAAAATAGGCGATTGCAGGTGAACAGCAACCTTAAACTTTTTTCAATGTGCAATCCATAGCACAAGAGTCTGGAGCCGCCTTAAAGGAACTTTAACACACCATTCATTCACGGACTTTGCGTCCAGTTCAGCGAGCAGTTCCAACGAAACCATCTCCTGTCCGGAAAAGACAGTTGTCAGTGGAGGAGAAAAGCCGGCCATCCCCGCAGGCACAACACAACCACCGTCTGCTCAATCCCCTGTGGCCAGTGGTCTAATCAATCTGGATACCAGCACTTCGCAGATATCACGCTCAGCCTCCCGCAAAGTGGCCGCTTTATTGTCTTCCGTTTCGCAGGCTTCCAATAGTCTGGTGGACACCAGCTCCTCCGCCCTGATCTTCGATCACGACTCGAAACATACGATCTTTGACCTGCAACACATCGCTTCCAATATCTGGGTCTGGGCTCTTCTGCATTTATAGCAATTTTAAGAATCTGTTCTGCACCAAACGCACGGAAATCCGGCTTGAAGGACCAAATGATGGGGCGGTGGTGGCTTGATTGTAGAAGGTGATGAGTCCCAGGGAAAGCGGGTGAAATCCGCGCAGAATAAGTTATCGAAAACGCGGAAGACAATTTCGGGAATTTGCGCGACGTGCGGCTGTTTATTGGTACACTAGGAAATATGAACTCCTTAAGCCTAACTTAGCTTATGGGCTCCAAAGCGGAGCGGAGTCTTGCGGCAGAGCTGCAGAGGGAGAGTGAAAGGCAGTGCGAGCAGGCGAGATGTGGACATATGGAGAAAACTGCCACTCGACACTGCCTCCAGAAATTAAACTATCTATCTTTCTTTCAATGATGCTTTCAATAAGGCATGTATTTTAAACTGTCTATTGTTATATCGTCTTTTTCCATTTCCGTGATTTCGTTTACTTGTCCAAAGCAGTTTAGGGCTGCGCGCGTAACAAGCTTAGCTTTTTGTCGTAAGGCCCACAGTTTTGTACTGACCTTAGTGCATCAATGTCCAATAAATAAAAAAAATGTTTCATACAGATTCTACTAGTCCCAATCAGAGCCAAGTTTGCTTCATTCCAGAGTCAGGCCCACTTTTTCACCCAAAGAACCCTGCATCGCTATAATCGGTGTAGTGCCCTCATTTCTAAAGATTTTGTAAAAGTGTAAATGAGGGTTTTTTTCGTGTATCAATACCGTCAACACTCATCTTTATACTCATTGTTCAAATCGGACCGGTCATTAAAAAGTTATGTAATCAATGTCCCTTGCACTACTTTTAGCTGAGTAACAGGTATCCTGATAGTCGGGGCACCCGACTATAGCGTTCTCTCTTGCTTATTTTATTGAGTGCACTATGGGGAAAAAGTCCGTTTTTTTGGCATAAACGCAAAAAATAAAAGTTACTTATTTAAAAAACAAATATTTTTTTTAATACTAAAATGGTTAAACTTATTTAAACAATTTTTAAAAAAAATTTACGCGCCACCGATAATTTGTTGTAGCCGATCAAAGTCTATCGATTAACGTGCTCATCTCGAAGAAAAAACCCGCTAATTTTACTACAAAGTTTCCCAACGACGTGCAAAGTGTTTAGAGGGCTAAAAAATAAACAAAAATATGGAAAATTTACGTCAAGGTATGCTTAAATACTTCTCAAAACAAATTGTGTTGTAACTGTTTGCATTGTCCAGTTATTTAATGTCTTGTGTATGTCTATTTTAGCCGAAAACTAACAAAAGTGTTTGTATTCTGTTAAGCTTTAGTTAAAAATCTACGCTGATCGACGCAAGGTTGTCATAGAAATGTATTAACAAAATAATAAAGAAACAAGTGTTATCATTGCTTTTTGCCCATTTTTGCCCCTTTTAAAAAAAAACACCTCCAAATTTTTAACTTTTTGGCTTTTTCCTCAGAGACTTAAGGTGGAGGATAATAATCATTTTTTTTAATAACTATCTTATCGTATCTTATATTTGTTTTCTAAATAAATAGGTTTTCTATTAATAAAAAAAAAGTATTCAGAAAATTTTTAGGGGGCTGACCATAATGGGAAGGTGATGGGTGGGTGGCTGTGGGTGGTGTTTTTACAACCGTAAGGTTTTTTCAAAAAATGGAAAAAACCGAAATTCTATTTGTGCATAAGGAGTATATATTATAATTTTCAGGGCTCTATCGTTAAAACTAGAGTTTATGCCAAAAAAACGGACTTTTTCCCCATAGTGGAGTGGCTAGTTTTTATAATTTCTGATTGACAAAATTACATACTCTTGTTTCTTCACAGTCTGGAAGTTCCTTAAGAAGCGTAGAGTTGGCGTACCACCTTACTTTGGTAAGTGCTTGTGGATTAGCATCTAAGACATTGCAAAAAAGGGTGACATTCGATTCGTCACTTTCCTTTACAGGACCCTCTGGTATCATTAGAATCTCGACAGTTGGGACATCTAAAGTAAAAATATACTCGTAAGTGAATTAAAGTTTGTATCAAAATTTTAGAGTATCTTACACTGCACGTCAAGAATAATTTTCTGATCAGAAATTCCTTTGCCAATAGTATTTGACAATTGACAAGAATAATTTCCGATGTCATCTTTTTCCGTAGACTTAATAACGAGAGCTACATTCTCTGAATTACCGCCTTTATAATGATTAGTATCATTTACATTTACTAGATCATCATTGCGGTACCTGAAGATAGAAGAGCATATTTTAAAATGTATTTTAATATATTAGTAACAGGTATTGTAAAAGTAATTTTTCAAAGGGGTTGCCCTTATTTAATGTAATCATTTGCGGGTGTTGGGTTGTCAGGAAATGTTCTTTTTATAGAGAGGATATCTTAAAACATTTATAGCCCCTGTTTACGCGACACAGACGTATTCATAAAATTAAATAAGCAGGATTGTCCCACCAGTTTTTTTGGGCGATGCAGCTCATTAAGGCTGAAATCATTGTTAATTTTAGTTTTCTATCGGTATCATGATATGGGCAATTCCCTGCTGTTGCTCGCGACATTCGTACTCTTTGTTGGTGAAAAAAATCATCTTCCAGGACTCCTTTTCTTTTCACCCTAGGTTCAAATTAAAGCTCTTGATTAGCACTGTAACGCGTTCTAGGTCTGATTTTGGGCCACTATTTCACTATATAACCAAGCATTTCGCACGCGACACCAATGGAAGTGGCTTTTTTGACTACCAGCTCAACTTTCGATTGTAGCGAAAAGTGAAGGAATATTTTATTGCAGTTAATTATACCCTTGCAGAGGGTATTATGATTTCAGTCAGAAGTTTGCAACGCAGTGAAGGAGACGTTTCAGACCCCATAAAGTATATATATTCTTGATCAGCAAGACTAGACGAGTCGATCTAGCCATGTCCGTCTGTCCGTCCGTCTGTCCGTCTGTCCGTCTGTCCGTCTGTCCGTCCGTCTGTCCGTCTGTCCGTCCGTTTCTACGCAAACTAGTCTCTCAGCTATCGGGCTAAAACTTTCCCAAAAGTCTTATATCTATTGCAGGTAGTATATAAGTCGGAACGAGCCGGATCGGACAACTATATCATATAGCTCCCATAGGAATAATCGGAGAAAAAAATGTAAAAAAATTATATCTTGGGTGTTTTTGAACCTAGAACCTCCTACTTTTGAAAATGCCATTTTTTATCTAATTCTGAATTTCGAATAAAATTTTTTCAAAATCGGACGACTATAAAATATAGCTGCCATAGGAACGATCGGAAAATTAGTGATTAATAAAAATGATCTGCAAGGGTATATAAGCTTCGGCTGGCCGAAGCTAGCTTCCTTTCTTGTTTTATATTGTTCCCTATTCTTTCTTCTTAAAAATACATTTTGTTTGGCTAAAAAAAAGGAGAAGTTGTTCTTTATTTGCATTGAAGTGACACGCGACAGTTTTTTCCGTCGTTTGTTAGGTGTTTTTTTTTAAATTAACGTCAAAAAACAGATTTAAAAGCAACTTTATAATATACCGAAAAAAAAAATGTTGGTCCATATTATAGGAATTGTACTAAAAATTATACAAGGATACTAAAATTCCTTTGCTTAGTTGAGGATCCATCTAGCTAGAATCATATATCAGTCTAAAATTATATGGAAATATATTTTTATCAAGTTATAAGCTTTTTGGCTTGGTGACATCCTCAGAGAATTGCCCATAAACGGGGGAGACACAGAAATCTTTTCCAACCGAAATGCATTATGTTTCTTACGTACATATTAATGCACAAAATCAACCGTCTTTGGTTGGAAGAGATTTCGGTGACACCCCCCACAGTGAAATGTAACATTTTGAACTTTAAAAAATCTTAAAAAAAAAACTGTGACATCGAAAAAAAAAATTGCTGGTATTTTCGTGATTTGGGGTCCAACACTAACAGAATTTGCCATCAATTGCTTTGGAGCAGTTTGGCTGTAAACTAGTGTTATGAACACACGATGTTGTCCTTTTCATGAAATTAAAGCATGATTTAGGCATCGCATAAAAATGGTATATATCGAATGTCGGGAAACCGTGATTCAGTAATTACCTAAATACCTTTACAAAATATTTATTAAAGAGTACTAAAAAAAACGTTTCAAAAACTGTAAATCTGCTTATGGAGTTTATTTTTAAAATTCATGGCAGCCTTTAATATATCCAGAAAGTTATCTTGAGCTTACTTACCATTCAACTTGTGTTAGAGATGCAGGATTCGCCACATATTCACAATTAAGAAGAACTATTTCACTGGTATTTGTCATTATATCAGATGGACTGACTTTGACAACGGGGGGATCTATTGTAGAATAAAAAGATATGTTATGTCATTAAACAACAACGTAATATTTTTTACCGTTTTTAAAAAAGACACCTGTGTTAGTATGTTCAAACATATTCGATGATCCTATTCAGTGTTTTTTGTGCACCACGAAAATACACCCAGAAAAAAAGACCGAAAAAATCTAAGACCGAATTTCTTACATTAACACCATTTTGTTCTTTTTTTTTAGACCATGTTCTTATATTGATACCATACGGTATTGATTTAAGACCAGTAAGTTTAGATTTAAGTTGAACCTATGCACTCGCGCGTAACATCGTGCGATGGCCCAGTTGGTAAGGCATCTGCCTGCGAGAGGACCCCGGTTCAAAAACCGGATAAATCAGAGTGAGTAAATAGTTTTTAAAATGCATATTTAACATTTCCTTAATAACTTTAAGAACAAAAATGTATTAAAAAAGTTATGTTGTTAGATAACTAATTACAAAAAAAAAAAATTAGTTGTGTTGTGAGCGGGATTTGAACCTCGTACTCCCGAACACAAAATAGTAACAGAACCTAGCACATTGGCCCCTGAGCCATGCTTTTATTATTTCTTTCCATGGCAGAATGCTTACAGAAGAATTCAAACAAATGTTTTTTGTACTAAAAATAAATATAAATTTATGTACTTTTCGTTCTTAGAGTAAGAACAGCGTTATTAAAAATCCTTTCTTAAAATGATACCATAAATTCTTATAATGATACCATACGGTATAAAGCTATTTTTAAGACTCAATCAGACACGTTTTCAGACCCAATCAGAACAATTTTTACCCTGAGTGTAGTGGCAGAGCAGACGGAACGTATGTCACATTGTAGCATCAGCCAAATTTCCCATTAAAATCAAATTTCGGTGTCACAAAAATCTTCTTAGTTCCATTTTTATTCAAGATTGCCGCTACTCCTTCAAACAGATTTTGTTTTTGGGTTTTTCCTTCTTTTTTTTAATATGTTATTGGCACACCGCCTCTGGTACTAATGCGGTTATTCGGCTCATTCATTAGAGCATTCATTAGAGGCTTAGAAAGGGATAAATATATAATATATATTTAATTATAAATTGAACGTCTAAATTCTAAGTGTGCATGCCATCTTATCCAAACAAATGTATATATAATATATAAAAAAAAACCGATCCTTATATTTCAATTCTCTATCGAAAAAAAAAGTTGCGCTTTATTCTGAGATTTGACCCAAATTGGCCTGTCACGTTTCACGTGGAATGACCCATATACATTTGTTTGGATAAGATGGCACTTTATAGTTCAAATAACTTTAACTGGTTAAATCATTAAGGTTGAATGCTGTAAAATGAATAGTGTGTATTGCCATTAAATCAGACATTTTAACCACGTTTTTAAAATGGTTTGGGCTGCTCAAAGTACATAATTTTCAGAAAGGCAATTTTTGTAAATTTATAGACGCAGTTATGTCTTTATTTATAAATATGAGCGCTATTTTTAGTTGGCAATGAGTAATTAGGTCTCTAAAATAATTTTTGTATTGTTCTTATTTGTTTAAGGTTTAACAATTCAAGAAAAAAGCATCAATCAATTTTTATTATTGATCCCATTTCACAATAGCTCCAATGAATGATCAAAATTTTACTTTTAAGAATACAAAAAAATTGCTCTCATGAATGAGCCGAACAATGTAGTGGAATAACCGCATTAGTACGACGAAAACTGCTAGCTAACCATAGGAGTAAGCGAGAGGCAAATAGGTAGCTAACGCCTTTAGCTGGGACTAGCTGCAAATGTTGCTTTGCTTCCAAAAGCCAAAGCAAAGCAAATGTTAAACTATTTTAACATTTCATATTTTTGCTTTTGCTTTGCTTTTGTTTCTCAGCTCACAATTTTTGAAACCCTGGCTCAACTCTTATTGATGAGTACTTTTAGGTTTTGAAAACCAAACTGCGGTTACATTTTCCGTGTTGCACTATGAAGGATCTTCTAAAAAGGTTTTCCAAAAAATGCGCCAATAAGAAAGTCCTGACAACCGTACTCCAAACTAATTTTTAGCGAACGAAGTCGCTCCGGGTATAGCTAGTGTTATTATAAACTTCGAAATTAAAAGTCAGAGAATAACAGTTATTTTCTGACCGTAAAATAAGTCTTCCGTTATTTATAATCACCTAGCGGGGTGGGGGAGGGGGTCATCGAAATGATTATGTTTAATTACATGGGAAGGGGCCTTGCACAATGATTACGTAAGCATTTTATATGCATTTTTTTATTTTAAGAATTTATTCAAACATTTATTTTCCTTCAATTATATCTACAAACTTTAATAGCAAAGCAGAGAAACATTTTTTTCAAGTGGCTGGGCGGCAAAAAAGAGAATGTTTAGTGGTTCAATCACACGAAGGATGCGAAGAATGAATTGACGAAGAGTATGTTGGAGATAACTTCAGCGTAGACGAACCGAATGTGTCATGCTAAACTCCAATCATAAACAATATGAAAGATTGGATCCATCTCTGTTTGAATCCACATATTAAAACAACAAATTCAAATAATTTTTTATCATCATTGGGATCATTGTTTATTGAAAGATTACTTTTGATCACCAGGGGGGGAGGGGTCAAAAATCACCAAAAACGTGATATTGGATGTAATTATATGGACAGCACCTTTTATAATAAAAGTTTAAATATAACTGTTATTGTGTAATGAAAGATCAAAAAGTCCACATATCTGTTGCAAATGACGTCAATAAATCTCATCTGTTGAAACTCGGATGGAATTTATACTTACATATATATATATATGTACATGAATTCTATAATACAACGACATCGTGAATTCTTTAGGGCAAGAGGGACCCATATTAATAATCGTAACAAATTTGATAGTTCGTTTTCTTGGTAACCAATTAAACCAGTACATAAATTTATCAACACAATGAGACAGCGAATTCTTAAGTACAAGAGGAACCTACATACATTGAGCAATTGTCTGATACATTGGAAATAAGCAAAAAATTATAAAAGCAAAAGCGGCGAATTAGGCGATTTCTGAAAAGTCTTTGTAATAAAAATTGGGAATGGATCGGTGTATTACTTGTTTCGATCGGTTCCGATACGATTCTGCACTACTTAGACTTGGTGGTTGATGTTTATGTGCATTCCACCCGAATTTTGCTTCAAAAGATTTTATTGTCCCCCTATGTGGTTTTAGGGAAGGGTGTATTAACTTCGGCTTGTCGAACTAGACTAGAAATGTAATTTCCTTTTTTTAAGCACTTACATAAAACTTCCAATGTAAGGCCAGATGAAATGGGTTTTTCTCGATTGATTTGCAAAACAACATTTTCAGCTTCGCAGCGAAAAACGCGGTCATTTTCAAAGCGTGTGGCATTAAAAATCAGTTCCGATTGCGTGTGATACGTGCCATCCTTCTTTTCAAACTGTGGAAAAATATGTTAGCTATTAGAATTATTATTGGCTTGCACACCATACAACTTGAACTTTACCGATTTAATCCGAATTTCAGTTATGTCATTTTCATCAGGATTAATTAAGGTTGATGAATTATACCACGTAAGGTTAACAGCTGGTCGAGCTCCATGGATCTAAAATGAAATAAAAAGTTTTATGCATTAATTGAAATAATAGTCTTCCATGTTATTAAGTGCGAAAGTATTATTCCCGATGTAACGCGAATTTTGTAGAAATTGAAATACAGAAACCAGTTTGTCACGGCTCTCTTGTAATGGAATTTGAATGTTGCAGTTTTATACCCGTTATTCGTAGAGTAAAAGGGTATATTGTATTCGTGCAAAAGTATGTAACAGCTAGAAGGAAGCATTTCCGACCCTATAAAGTATATATATTCTTCATGTCCGTCTGTCTGTCTGTCTGTCCGTCCGTATGAACGCTCAGATCTGGGAAACTATAAAAGATAGAAGATTGGCATTTTGCATGCAGATTCTAGGAGTTCCTACGCAGTGCAAGTTTGTTTCAAAAGGGTGCCACGCCCCCTCTAACGCCCACAATAGTTTATAAACGATTTTAAAAATCTCAGTGTTCATACAGACATACAGACGGACAGATGAACATGGCTATATCGACTCGGCTAGTGACCCTGATCAAGAATATATATCTTATAGGGTCGGAAATGCTTACTTTACATACTTTTGCACGAATACAATATACCCTTCTACTCTACGAGTAACGGGTATTAAAATGGCACCACATTTTTACAAAAACCAATTGTAGCAAACAATCTGCCGCAAATGTTACAATAAAAACAAATTTTTTGTGAGGGTAAGGTTAAAAAAATTTTTTAAAATCCTAATTTGTTTTTATGTTTAAGAAATTAAAAACTTGTTTTATTTTTTTTCATTTTTTTAAAAGAAGAGTTTTAAGCGGAAATAATGCAAAAGACACGAAGTCAAACGGATTACTACAACTGGAGATACAGATTTTCAATGAGAGGGTACTTTTTCAAATTTGACTTTTTTTGGCAAACTAAAAAAAAATTCTAATATAAAAAAAAAATTTTTTTTTGCCAAATTCTGATGCACTTGTTTACTTATTTTCCGAATAGGCAAATCTAAAATGTGACCCAAGAAAAGGTGTTCGGTTTATAAAAGATCTGCCCATATATATACTTACATCACATGTTAAAACCACTTTGCTGCCTTGCACTGTATGATGTTTCACTCCATTTATATCGATACTTGTTGGACGAACTGTTGAATAGAAGAAAAAATTGTTGTTTATAATAAAGTAATAAAAAACAAGAAGAAACGCTATGGTCGAGGGCCTATAAGATACCAGTTACTGTCATAATAAATGTAAACAAGAGAGAACGCTATAGTCGGGTTGGTGTCCCGACTATCTAATACCCGTCACTCGGCTAAAGGAAGTGCGAGGGAGATGGAGATATAAACTTTGATCAGCTATAACTTTTTAACGAATGGTCCGATTTAAAAAATTTCTTTTACATTTCGATAGGCATTGATAAAGACAATAAAACTGCATTTTTCCTTTTCTGAAATAGTTAAATCTTGCAAAATCGTTATAAGCAATTGAGGGCGTTAGAGGTGGCCTGGCACCTTTTTGAAACAAACTTGCGCTGCGAACTCCAAGAATCTGCATGCAAAATGCCAATCCTCTAGCTTTTATAGTTTCCGTGATCTTAGCGTTCATACGGACGGACAGAGGGACAGACGGACATGGCTATATCGACTCGGCTAGTGACCCTGAGAATATATATATATTTTATAGGGTCGGAAATGCTTCCTTCTAGCTGTTACATACTTTTGAACAAATACAATAAACCCTTTTACTCTACGAGTAACGGGTATAATCATCGACTAGGAGTAACAGGGATAACATCTTAAAAATGTATAAATATTATTCATTTGCATATTTAAGAAATAAATTATTCGCAGTCTTTATTCAGTTACATACCTTGTAAGTCCACGCTAAATTTTGTTACAGTTGTATTTGGTATGGCTGCAGAGTTCACGCGACATTCAATGTCCTGAGCAAGATCTTCGCGGGACAATGGCCAATCTAACTCGAGTGTTGACGTATAAAGTCCATCGTTCAAATCATGAGTCGGTGAATCTGTAGGAGTCAAATGTCAGTTTGAACGTATTGATTTTATTATTACTATTATTATTAGAAGGTGTGTCAATTCCTGTACAGAAGAAAGTTGACTAAAATAAATAAAACAAAAACACCTTTTAATGAGGTAAATGGTCGTTACGATCGCACCATCAACATACAAAAGTTTCGATATCAAATTTTGTGACGAAAAATGCTTGGACATTCAATTACATTAGCTTTCGATTGGTGTATCACTCGTTATGATCGGACCATCACAGCAGATTTTAAATTCTGCGGCGATATAATAGTAGCCGCCTTCGCACATTCTCCTGGTACGCTTCGTCACTACGTGGACTGCCGTCCACAGTGATTTAGGATTGTATGCCCTTAACTCATATTTATTTGTATTTTGACAACTATTGTAATTGTAATACTTACATGTTGTTAGTCGCTTGTCTCCACGGAACCAGCCGACTTCTGGTTGAGGGCGGGTGTTCTTTACAGTACATGTTGCTTTGAGGGACTGGCGTTCCTGCATGGGTCCAACTACGCTGCCGTTTTCGATTCGATCGCCTTTTGCATCCAAAATAACAACCTCAGTGGGTGGCACTGAGTATGTGTATTTTTATTTATTTGTTGATTTGTGTTGTTTGTGTGTAGTGCCGTACAATTTTAAGAGGATAAATATTTTAATTGAAATCTCAAAAAAATTATATAATATTTGGTTTTGTGTTGAATATATATTTTTAAAAATTATCCCCAATACTTAGTTATACCTAAACAAAAATATTTAATACAAATGATTTATTTCTTGAGTAAATTACATTTTGTAACATTTCTTTAATAAACAATGACTCTTAAAAAATACATGTTTAAATATTAATCAACTATTTATTTTCATTTGTTCATTGAGGTTGAAAACTAAACACACCCAATGAACCTTACATATATTTAAGGAATTTATTTACCAATGTTTTCTACGTTTTTAAAACGTATATATGTTTATAATATTTACGGAAGGAAGGCGGGTTTTAAATGGTGTGCATTTGGAGTCCATATGCAAAATTGGGTAATTAACATTGTACGAAATGTTGAAGACGATTAATAATTATTAGCCACAGATGAGGTGATTTGTATTTTTGCAGTGGTACATGATAAATGTTTTGTAAAGGATTTTGAGCAATGTTAATATTAATACAATGTAGTTATGGGTCATTCGTATTGTAAAGAGTTTCCAAGTCGAGGTTGACAATCGGTTTTTCAAAGAGAACAATTTGTAAAGATAAATATTTTCATGAGTTTTGACGCGTGTTTATGTAAAAATAAAAGAAAGAGAAAGAGATTTGTTAAAGGCAAAAAGGCTGCGTGTCAACAGTATAGTGGAAAAATAATGATTATTTTTAAACAGGCAGTTTAGACAAAATAATAAAATTTCATACCGGGAGAGTAACCGAAACTGGTTTTCTTTATATTAAACTTTTCTCTTTGAAATGCTGTAACTATGTAAAGCATATCCTAACAAAAACCACCCTTTATATGGGCGGTTCTTTTACAAACCGAACACCTTTTCTTGGGTCACATGTTTGAATCTTTTTTACGTGTACTATTCGTAAAATCCTGAAACACGTGTTCACTTATTTTCCGAATGGTACACGTAAAAAAGCTTCAGGCAAATCAAAAATGTAAAAAATATTTTTGGCCAAATCTGTTTGGTTAATAAAAGAACCGCCCATTTACTTTATTGGGTCGGAAACGCATCCTTCTACCTGTACTACTACTTTTGCATGAAAATAATATTCCCTTTAACTCTCAATTGGAAATTTCCCCTGCCACAGCTGCCATTCGCTTACTGCTTTAAACACCTGTTGTTATATTTGATGGGTATCATTGCTGCATGGTAAATAAATTCTGGGATTTATTAATATCTGGGATAATATCATTTTGGGAGCGAGAAATTCGAAATAGAGCGGGATAGCGCTTAAAAATATGTGTTGCAGGGAGAATTACACATTCGAAATCCGAACAGGCCTAATTAGAACATGTTGTTTACATTTCGAGCATATCGAATTGATATGCCGAATATCAAATTGATCATCGTTTCATATCAAGTTTTTTTTGGCTGTGGTAATCATTTAGGGATTTACGCCTTAATATTGAAATATTCATATTTAATTCTAAAGAAAACCGGTTTCAGTGGTGGTCCCCACTTGTAATCTACTTTATATTTTGTAGGTTCCACTTAAATTAAAACTCATGCACTTTTGGCGTATAGTCACCAGTATCAAATACTGTACAAAAGGAAAATTTTTATTACTGCACTGTATAAATCAATAGGAATCTATTGACAGTAATAGTTTAATAGGATTAGGCATTTTTACCACTGCCACTACCTGTAAAATATGCAGAATGCCAATCTTCTAGCTTTTTTAGTTTTCGAGATCTCAGCGTTCATACAGACGGACAGTCAGAAGGACAGACAGTCGGACAGACAGACTTTTGCACGAATACGATATATCCTTTTACTCTACGAGTAACGGGTATAACAAAAGAAAATGCTATAGTCGGGTGCCCCGACTGTCAGATACCCGTTACTCAGTGCGAGGGAGATGGAGATATAAAACTTTGATCGCACATACTCGTAACCGTTTAACGAATGTTCCGACTTATACAATGTTGTCTACATTTCGATAGGTATTGATAAACACAATAAAACTGCTTTTCAGAAATCTTTAAAGGTGTGGGCGCCAGACACCTTTTAAAATCGTTTAAGGCGATTGTGGGCGTTAAAGAAGGCGTGGCCTTCGGTTGAAACAAACTTGCACTGCGTAGGAAGCCCAAGAATATGTGCGGTGAGTCCTAACGTTCTAGCTTTTATCTCAGCGTTCATACGGACGGACATGGGTAAATCGATCCTGATCAAGAATATATATACTTTATAGGGTCGGAAACGCTTCCTTCTCCCTGCTACATACTTATTGACGAATACAATATACCCTTTTACTCCACGAGTAACGGGTATAAATATTTCATGGCCACCTCTAGAATGAATAAGTTACCGTTCATATAAAGAGACAGACCGACATGGCTAGATCGACTCGGTCAATGGCCTACCCAAGAATATACAGTTGCGGCGACAAAAATTCTGTTCTTTTTTTTTCACTTTTTTCAAAATTCTATAAAAGATAATTAACATGCTTAAATTAAATTGTTAAAAGTTAGTAATTAGTAATTAAACTCTTAGCAAATAAAAAAAAGAATCAGATTAATCTGACAGTCAGAACGGAATCAACTCACATTGAGAGAACATTCAACTCAAAATCAGATCATTTGTGCTTACACGGCTTTCAAGAACAAATGTTTTTAATTCATGTACATTGTACAATGTTCTTGGTTTTTATACCCTTACAAAGGTATTATAATTTCAGCCAGAAGTTTGCAACGCAGTGAAAGAGATGTTTCCGACCTTTTACTCTAAGAGTAACGGGTATAAAAATGGTATGTGTGGGCCTTTAACTCGGGGTCGCAATTATCATCGAAAACTAGAATTGGTACGTGAACATTTTTTAGCTAGGTACCTGATTAGTTTTGGCCGAAGTCCGGTAAACACCGCAAAATGCACCACTTACTATAAAAAGCATTTTAAACTTATTTGGAAAGGGCGTTCATGGTCGTTAGAATGGGAATGAAACATTTTTGTTTTTGCTTAGTCGTTTGGTATTGCGTGTTTTTTTAATATTAGACACACTATCCTGTCATATGGACAGATAAAACGATAGGCACGAAAGTTCACAACACTACACTGCATGCGCGGATCCACGGGTGAAAAATGAAAGGAATTTTGGTATTCAAAAAGTATGCAATAAAAAAATTGTTCTGATATCACCCCCCACAACAAAATCCAAGATCCGCCACTGCTACACTGTTATGCTTTCTAATCAAAATTATGAGTAACTCTATGATCGTTCGATACCAATTAAACTTCTTTTTTAAATGACTTTATAATGATTACATTACAAATGATAACGTAGATTTTCATTTCGTAGGTTTCTTAATGCAGGTAACTACGAAAGCAAGCAAACAAATTCAAAATAAATTTGATATTCATGTAGGGCATATTTGGGATGCAAGAAGCTATTGATTATAATATAAAATATAATTGTAATAAATAGTAATGCTATGTTACTTAGCTTACCTAGGACTCTCAATTCGATTCGATATCCATTGAAGTTATCACACGTTTCTTCTGGTATAAAAAATGTAGTATCACATAGATAAATATCTTCATCAGCTATTTTTAAGTCCTTAATAACTAGCCTGTATGGGTTTTGCTTAACAGTTACCCTTATAAAAGAGAAAAACATTTTATTTATATTTTACCTAATTTTATATTAATTTACCTTTCGTCAAATTCTCTATTAACACTCGTCACATTACTTTCTCCAAGGAGCATTGCAGCAATGCGATCATCGCCTTTAAACCAATTTAATGAATGGAGTTTTCCGCACTTTTCTACATTCACGGGACACGGTAGCACAACTGACAGACTTTCTTGTTGACTGATGGTGGTATCTGAAGGGGACAAAATTTAAAAATGTTATTATCATATTTAAAATTAATTTAAATTGTCTGGCTGCAAAGGGGCATATTCAAAACAATTTAAAAAATCTTTGCGTATTTCTAAATTTACAACAAGTTAAAAGCGTTCAAGGAGCTCCTGTTCTAAGGACAAATCAGTTTTATAACAATGCATTTATACATTTTCCCTTTATATTCTTTAGGGGTATGCCCGACATTCATTTGAAGAATGACCTTTCGGCTCTCACCCCGGGCCACTTGGTTGGTGATGCCCTTCGCGGACTACCTTTTCCGCCGGAGACTGACTCCGAGATGGAGAATCTAGAGCGTTGGCGACTGTCTGGTCGCTGGAATACATTCAAGAACTACAACTAAGAAGCAACTGGACTCAGGCGTCGCGAAATATTTTCGTGGGTGACATGGCAATAGTTCATGAAAACATCATACCACCACAACGATGGGATCTAGGCCATAACATCGCAGCCATACCGGAAAGATACAACATGGTGCCCGATGCCGATATTCGTACCACCAAGGGAGTTTGCCGACGACCCATACATAAGAAATTGGTCATAAGTTGACCAAGTTCAACTCAGACAGAAAAAATATTTTTTGTTAAACATTGTTTAATTAACAACAAATTTATAAATTGATAAAAATGTTAAGATCCTTGATTAATTGAATTAATTTTTTGTTAAAAAAAGAACAATTCTTTTTTTTGGTTTCCTGGATTCAATTTAAATTGTACACTTCAATACCAATTACACCATTACCAATTACAGTTAAAGTTTTTTAAAAGATTCACTCTTTATCTTTTAAACCCCAAACTTAGAATAATTTTAGAATTTTTTTTAAGGGAGAAACAGATTCTAGCAAACATATTAAAAAAACATTAAATAACACAGCTGCGGTCAAAATAGTAGTAGTGTTGCCACCCTGTGTTTTTAAAAGTTTGTTGTTTTAATTTATCTTCTCCTGGTAATATTCTATTGATTATAATTGTACTTTTTAACTAATTGGATAAAATAAATTATTGTCATTTAATTCGAAATTCGGAAATATTAAAAAACAGTCTTGTCCTAGAGTAGAAGAGAATACAATAAAAACCAAATGAGATATAATTTATTTCCTATTTCCTATTATTTCCCATTAATTTTTGATCGATCCTATGGAAGCTATATGATAGAGTCGGCCGATATTTCCGAAATTCAGAAATATATACAAAATACTTCTCCCAAAAGAAGAAGGAGAAATGTTATACTAGGCTGGCTGATAAGTCCCCGGTCTGACACATAGATGGCGTCGTTAGTATTGAATGCATATTATTTTTATATAGTACTAACCTTTAAATGATTCGTGTCAAAATTTGACGTCTGTCATTCAATTACTTTGTGAGATAGAGCGTCTTTTGTGACGCAATTTTTTTTATTGTGAAAAAAATGGAAAAAAAGGAATTTCGTGTTTTGATAAAATACTGTTTTCTGAAGGTAAAAAATACAGTGGAAGCGAAAACTTGGCTTGATAATAAGTTTCCGGAGTCTGCCCCAGGGAAATCAACAATAATTGATTGGTATGCAAAATTCAAGCGTGGTGAAATGAGCACGGAGGACGGTGAACGGGGACGCCCGAAAGAGGTGGTTACCGTCGAAAACATCAAAAAAATCCTCAAAATCGTTTTGAAGGATCGAAAAGTAAAGTTGCGATGAGTTAGCTGACATCGTAAAGATATCAAAAGTACGTGTTGGCCCTATATTGCATTAACATTTGACTACGAGAAAGCTCTTTTTAAAGTGGGTGCCGCGTTTGCGGGTTCATCAAGCATACGCACCGTGTCACAAGTTAATCAAAGCAAGGACAAAACTACATGAATTGAAATTTGAATTGCTCCCACATCCACCCATTGGCTTTTTGCGACTACTGGCTGTTCGCAGACCTGAAAAAATTATCTCCGGTAAGAAATTTCTCACGAATGAAGAAACTGAGGCCTATTTTGAGGCAAAACCGAAGGAGTACTACCAAAATGGTATCAAAAAAATTGGAAGGTCGTTATAATCGTTGTATCGCTCTTGAAGGGAACTATGTTGAATAACAAAAACGAATTTTGACAAGCAATGTGTTTTCCTTTGCTAGACCGGGGACTTATCAGCCAATCCCACGTCAAAACGAAAAATGCATGGCGTCTTTTTTTATTTTTTTAATCCCTAATATTTACAGATTAATGAAACAAATTTATTGCGTTTTTTTATCTCTGAAATAATTCTATTTTGATAAAAATAATTTTTCCAAATTTGAAACATTCAATTACTGTTACTATTGAACCATAATAGAGATTATAAAAGGAAAGACCAATTTTTAAGGGGATATGAACCCAGCCCAAACCGCAAGAGCTAGGCAACCGAGAGAGCAACAGCCAAGAATACTGATGAGGGGGAGGTGTAGTGCTGTGTGGAAAAGGGGAGGGGAAAAGGGCAATTTAAGTTAAAATTTGTTTTGGATTTTAAAAACTTATACTGCTGCTCTGCTCCGATCAATATGATTTTCGATCAATAGTCAGTTCTGTGAATAAAATGCTTATTTTTTAAAAAGTATTTTTCATTTTGTGGCAGAAGTCAGAGCCCTATTTAATTTCCGTAATGGAAGAAAATAGAAAATTACTACAAAAGCAAAGCCAAGCTCCAAGTTAACTATTAATCTTAAGATTCGAACTCTTGACCAAATACGTTTGTACATACTCGTACGTCTATAGACGTATTTATTTAATTTATTATTTATTTAAATTTTTAAAATCGTATATATGCTATTGTGGGCGTTAGAGGGGGCGTGGCACCTTCTGGAAACAAACTTGCGCTGCGTAGGAACTCTAAGAATCCTTATGCCAAATACCAATCCTCTAGCTTTTATAGTTTCCGAGATCTCAGCGTTCATACAGACAGACAGATAGACGGACATGGCTATATCGACTCGGCTAGTGACCCTGATCAAGAATATATATACTTTATAGGGTCGGAAATGCTTCCTTCTAGCTGTTACATACTTTTGCACGAATACAATATACCCTTTTACTCTACGAGTAACGGGTATAACAAGAGAGAACGCCATAGTCGGGTTGGTGTCCCGACTATCTAATACCCGTTACTCGGCTAAAGGGAATGCGAGGGAGATGGAGATATAAACTTTGATCAGCAATAACTTTTTAACGAATGGTCCGATTTAAAAAATTTCTTCTACATTTCGATAGGTATTGATAAACTCAACAAAACTGCATTTTTACTTTTCCGAAATATTTAAATTTTTAAAATCGTATATGAGCTATTGTGGGCGTTAGAGGGGACGTGTCACCTTCTTGAAATAAACTTGCGCTGCGTAGGAACTCCAAGAATCTTCATGCAAAATGTCAATCCTCTAGCTTTTATAGTTTCCGAGATCTCAGCGTTCATACGGACGGTCAGACAGACGGACAGACAGACATGGCTAGATCGACTCGGCTAGTGATGCTGATCAAGAATATATATACTTTATGGGGTCGGTTACTCTACGAGTAACGGGTATAATTATTAATTTCTTTTCAGGCAATGCAAAATTTGTCGAGTTTAAAATTAATAACTATCGATAGCTTTGCCACAAGCCTTTTGATTCTCGCTCCTGAAGGATTTTCTAAAAGGGTTGATTACACAAAGGTTTTCCAAAAAACGCGCAAATAAGGAAGTCCTGACAACCGTTCTCCAAACTAATTTTAATCGAAAAATAATAAGTTACTTCGCTACTTTTGTATTGGAGGCCAATCTTTTCGTGTGTGTACAAATGTTTTCGTTTCATTCAAAACAAAAAATTTGAAAACAACAAATTCCAATTTACAAACACGTATACATATTTGTGCGCAAATTAAAATTGCTTTGATAACATTGTAACTGATGGGAAGTATAAAAATGCACTACTTTTACTTAGATCACATTCATTTATTATATAGCTCTGCCACAAGCCTTTTGATTCTCGCTCCTGAAGGATCTTCTAAAAGGGTTGATTACACAAAGGTTTTCCAAAAAACGCGCAAATAAGGAAGTCCTGACAACCGTTCCCCAAACTAATTTTAAGCGAACGAAGTCGCCCTGGGTATAGCTAGTAATCACTATGGACGGCAGTCCATGTAGTGACGAAGCGCACCAGGAGAGAAGGCTACTACTATTATATAGCCGCAAAATTGAAAATCTCCTGTGATAGTCCGATCGTAATGAGTAATACACCAAATTAAAGGTATTGCTAAAACTTAAAGGATTGCATACCAAGACCTCAAGAAAATCAATTGGTTTGGGAGAGAGAGCGGTGAAAGTGTAAAAGTGAAAATTCCTACTGAAAATGCGCTTCATATTCGGCACGCTGCAATAGAAAATGCCTGTGAAGGGAAAAAGGCTGGAATAGTTCGCTAGGGCGGGCCGAATAAGAAAATATTAGAAAGTCTATTTAATGACGAGTGTAATAATTTTTCGTCACAAATGTTGATATCAGAACTTTTGTATGTTCAAGGTGCGATCGTCACTAGTTTTTTACCTCGTTAAGAGGTGTTTTTATTTGATAATATAAAAGTTTGGAGTACGTTTGGCATTAGTGTTCCAACTTTTCTTTTTCAAATTTTTGTTTTGAAAAGTGCCAAAAAACGAAAATTTAAAAAAAGAAAAGTTGGAGCCTAATTTGTAATTTCCCCTAAGGAAATTAATCTGGGGCGACGGCGACGGATTTGGGTACGGTTGGTTTGGAAACCAACCCATCAAAACAGTAGGTATCACAGAGTCTGTAGCGTTTTCTAGGAGTTTCGGAGAAAATTTGCTCTGATTTTCGGAACGTTTGCTTCAATGCCAACTATTCGGTTGGTTTAAAACCGTGTACTTGATTTTCAAACGGTTTCTGTGACACCGAGATTTGCTTTTGGGGGGAAATTTGGTTGGAAGAGTTTTCTGTGACACCCCCGAATAAGGTTTTCTGCATGTATTTACAGCACGACGCATGATCGTCGTCCATTTGATAGGTTAACGTATTAACACATAGTTGGTTTGAATTTATTATTTCCTATGTGTGTTTAAAAACACAAACACAAAAAGGGATAATGCTATTTTTATTAAAGCCGCAAAGATGTATGCACTCTATTACAATCAAAATATTCCCAACTTTCAGTTTATGCATTTCAAGTTCCTTTTTGGTGATTTTCTTAGCATTCATGGGAAGTGCATTTGCGGAATGTTTTCTTCAGCAACATTCACACAACATGTTCCCACCATAGTGTAGCTGCTGCCCCCAGAATTCCATGGTTGGTTGCCTGTGAAAAAGAAATTTCCGAAGCGGTACATTTGCATGAGGGTAAGTGTTTTAGACTCCTAAATTGCTATAAATTTTCTAACAGAGCATTAAAAAGTAGATTGAAAAGTTTAAAGTTGTGGTGAAAGTAAAAAAAATTATGAAATTTATTTTGGAGAGCCCCGGTGGAGCCTAATTTATTCATTTGGCTTATACTTAACTATGTAAACCTAACTTAATAACTTAACAATTAATACATACAGATACGGGTTTCATCGGAAAGGATTTTCTTTTAGCTGTTACTTTTTTCTACATCGTTATATTCGTGCAAAAGTATGTAACAGCTGAAGGAAGCATTTCCGACCCTATAAAGTATATATATTCTTGATCAGGGTCACTAGCCGAGTCGATATAGCCATGCTCGTCTGTGCGTCCGTCTGTCTGTCTATCTGTATGATCGCTGAGATCTCGGAAACTATAAAAGCTAGAAGATTGGCATTTTGCATGCAGATTCTAGGAGTTCCTACGCAGCGCAAGTTTGTTTCAACAGGGTGCCACGACCCCTCTAACGCCCACAATACCTTCGTACGAATTCAGATTTATCGAATCCATCGAGTTACATTTTTGACGTTACATCAATGTTACATCAGTGTAATTATTTAATAACATAAATTTTTTTCGTGTTTGGCTGTTTACCGGTGTAATTTGCGATCAATGTATATAAGCCATTGCTTAATTAGATTAAACTATGAACTTTGGTTTTACAGTTACATTGTGGTAGACTTACCAACTTGGGCATTGGAGCGACCAAAAAGAGCCAAAAATACCAGCAGCGCCAGCGATGTGGAAGTGGGAGCGCCCTTTCCTGTACGTTTCGGCGTCATATTTGTCAGCTTGCCGCACTCAATGTGGCCAAAGTTGTATTACAGATTATTTTTGACGTTGGTGAATGCTTCCTCGATTCAGTACATTTAAATTATAGATGAAGCTTACGGAGTGACGATTCCAGTCACCAATATCACTTACAAATTATGCTCAAGATCGTTGTCAGTCATACATTTCAAAATGAGCTGCCTAGCCTTTTTTATTATTTTATTTATTGTGTTCCTTTATTGTGTATATTTATTTACTGTACTTCTGGAATCGTTTCTCTTGAATAGTATTTAGGCCATAGACATTTTTCGTTATTCTAGAAGAAATCGAGGAATAAAACATTTATATAGAATTAAAGAGTTGAAGCTTTTATAGAATGATCTGTTTTTGAGACTCACAGAAATTATTTTTATGCTTGATA
>JBAMCJ010004203.1:0-18380 GCA_037075205.1 Drosophila prostipennis
AGTCACTTTTTTAATGGAAAAGTTTTTAGAAAGTTGACTGTCCCAACTTACAGTCAATTTGAATTAGACTTTATTGTTTTCCTGTTTACTTAATAAAGCACTTAATTAAAAAGAAATTTGAAGATAATTTTAAAATTAAGAATTTAAATCTTTGTTTATACATTACACAATGTTGATTAAAAATGACTTCGTGTGATGAATTGAGTACAAATTGTTGGCTATTAAAACATTTAATTTTAAATCTTAACCACCAAATGTAATGTTAAAAAAAGTGTACAATAAAAAATAAAATTAAATAAACAGACGAGTTTGTTACAGATTCATTATAAAGTCAGTTGACAATTATATTTTCCTTTTAGATTTCACAAAAATTTGTTTTATTACACCAGTTTACAAAAAAAAATTGATGAAATATACCATGAAGGAAACCTTTGTTTTCCGGTAAGGTTCGTCTTTCTGATTCAGAAAAGGGCACTTCCAATTTTTTTTATGGATAAATTTTTTTTAAGTGTAAAAAACGTTTTTTACACTTTTGTAATTTCTAACTCGAGTTCTGGCTAACCGATTTGGGCCATCAAAGACTTATTTAACAGGTAATAGAATGCCCTCTAACTTTCTTATACACAGCATTGAGATCCATTCATTAGATTAGTAGCTACATTTCGTCAAAGTTGAAAAAGTTGGAAAAAATGCAAAAAAGCTGGTATAAATGGCTTCGTTAAAAATACACGCCTAAAAACCGAAATTATTTTTATAACTTCTACTTAAAGATACATCTTTAAGCCAACTAATAAGACCATCAACTCAAAAAACAACCAAGGGTTCGATTTTATATCGATTTTTTACGTTGGGGAAAACGGGTATAACAGCCCTGTTAGAGCCCGTTGAGTCACTTAACAGCTGTAAACGGCCAAAAAATCACCGTTTTCGGAAGCTTAAAAAAGGCATATTAAATTAATTTGCTGGTGGATTGCAATGATCAATATCTTGTTTTCTTCGTCTAAGAACCTTCTACCAGGGAAAACTATAAAACTAATTTCGGTTTTTAGGCGTGTATTTTTAACGAAGCCATTTATGCCAGCATTTTTGCATTTTTTCCAACTTTTTCAACTTTGACGAAATGTAGCTACTAATCTAATGAATGGATCTCAATGCTGTGTATAAGAAAGTTAGAGGGCATTCTATTACCTGTTAAATGAGTCTTTGATGGCCCAAATCGGTTAGCCAGAACTCGAGTAAGAAATTACAAAAGTGTAAAAAACGTTTTTTACACTTAAAAAAAAAATGTATCCATAAAAAAAATTGGAAGTGCCCTTTTCTGAATCAGAAAGACGTACCTTACCGGAAAACAAAGGTTTCCTTCATGGTATATTTCATCAATTTTTTTTTGTAAACTGGTGTTATTTTAGAGTCCATTGCTTAAACTTGTTAACTTCAAGTCTTCAAGTTAAAGCCAGTAAAGTCTGCTCTGGTACAGCCCTTGGTAAGCCCTGCCGAAGAAATACAGCATTTTCATTGATTTCAATTTGCTTGCGTTGCGGCGCCATATTTCAATTTCTGACCGACGCACAATTTACAAGCCATAGCATGTGTCTCCAACTCTGGGGCCCCAACCATCCATCCGACCATCTCTTTCACGTACTGTATCTCCCTCTCTTTCGTGTACAGATGTACAGATGCAGACCGAAGAGAGCCGGGGAAAGGCGGAGGACACTGGACAGACAGCTTAATTGATGAACAAAGGCGTTTGGGCCAAAAGTTTTGCGTTTGTTTAAGAGATAGCCCAGCGATGTCTGGTCCTGGACAGTCTTTTTGCCGAGCTCGAAGTCGAGGACTTGCAGAAGTCGAACAAAATATTTAACACCCGCTGAGCGTATTTATGGGAGAATGAACCTGTGTGTCCTACTCTCCTCGTCATCGTTGCCATTCCCATTCCCAGTCCTCCAGTCCTCCGCCACAACCTCAACCTCCTCGTCATCGTCCATGACTTGACTCCACCATTTTGTCTTAGACGTAGCCAATATGTGTGCACAGGAGCGCCGTAAGGGATTGCGAAGAATCATCTGATGCTGTACCATTGGGAAAACATTTTAGATTTTATTTAGTTTTCGTATTAAATTGTATACAAATAAAAGTGAACAAAACTTTGTATAAGGGAAAAAAATTTATTTTTGTTTGAACATTATTTTCTAACATTTTTATCGTGCTCAACATTTTTAAATAAAATATTTTATATATTTATACCAAACCATGTTATGGCCAACTCCCTGGCTAAACAGAACCGCTACTGATCATTGGAATCCTTGCAGAAGCGCCTCCACGTCCATATTGCCCCTCTTTCCCGTTTAGATACGTGTATCTTTCTCGCTCCCACTCCTGGAAGATTTGCAATTCCAATTGGCGCGACGTCTGCTCCTGCTGCTGATGATTAGTTGTTGGCTCTGCGTCCGCCTGTCCCTCTCTCGCTCTCCCGCTCTCCCGACATATAGCCCTCTCTGTCTAGTCTGCAGCGGGGCTTTCTATGGCCACGTTTAACCTTCTTTTTATTGCACACACGATGCAATTATTTGTTTTATTAACTGTTGAACATGTTTTCTCCGCGCACATTGCACCATGTTTTCCCACTGATATATAAGTCGCTTCCAAATTGTAAATTGCAAATTTTATTAATTTCTGCCCATGGGAAACTTGTTCTCCAGCGATCGCACTCCGTGTGGGGTTCTCCTCGGCTCGGATTGGATTGGATTGGGCTTGGTTCGATTCTGTTGGGCTGAACAACGTCCAGCATCGAGAGCTGTGGGTTGGTCGGTAATTAGCCTTTTAAGGTTCCCGTGCTTGGGGGGAAATTGATGGTAATTGTCGAGGAGGTGGGCTCAGATCGATTGGCGTGCCCAGGATGCTTGAATTAGTAGATATACATGATGTATCCTAATGAAATGTTTGATTTAAAACACTTTCTCTTAAAGGTATTTAAATTCCACTGCGAATACACATTGTGCACCACTCTCAAGCCAGGGAAATGGCCATTTTTCATTGGCTAAGCCTGAAACAGGTTGATTTACATAAAGGGCAAAACCGAAAAACTAACTCTCCCACCCACTTCGTAAACAATGGAGGAAGGGGTGCCGGGAATCGGCAACACTAACCAAAAGATTAATCAGTTAAGCAAACATAATAAAAGGCTAAGCGCTATTTTGCGACATTTTGATAAATACCGAATCAAAATAATGCGTCAAAATAATTAATCATGATTAAACGGGGGTCAGAGGCGTAGGCGGGGGGATTAGCCAGTGCTAATGATCAATAAATGAGACAGCAGGGGCGGCGGGAGAACAAGTGCTTGCCATCACACGCCATTCTCGAATTAGTGGCCACTAGCCAGCAAAAATACAGAGAAACGCGCCTGCTCTACCCCTCTCACAAATCACCCCACCATGACTTAAACACTCTGGCCAAAAATACGTCACATAATCGGGAAAATCAAATGCAAATGTAATAAATCCGTGTGAAAGGGGGTGGTTCTGCGCCACCCCCCGATTTGTATTTATTTACTTACGACTTTCGACGCATAATTTAAGGTCCTGACAAACGAAATCCCCCCGAAGTCAATTTATATTCAAAGCCTTCCCCTCAGTTCCTATGTGTGGGAACTTTGCCATGCGGTCTCGCATCAGTCAGGATGTCAGTTCGATGAAGAAGTCCGAACCCTTTTTCTATTTTTCCCCCACTTTCCGGAGTTTTTCATCCGGTTCGGAGCTCCACTTGTTGTGTGCAAGTAATCAAGTTGACTATTTTCATAAGAAAAACCGCAAACATGACTTAATTCTCGACTTTCCCAACATAATAATAATAATAAGTAACAATAATAAATAAATTTTAAAATGCAAGTTTTAAGATGACAAAAAAAATTTCAAATGTGATCTAGAATCATCTGTGTATTTTACAATTCTTTAGAATCGAGCTCTTCCTCTTTTTTTCCAAACCCCTTACTTTTTTCACAGACTTGTTTGTTTATGTGAAATTTAATCAAAATCGGTGTTAAGCAAGCATCATTCACATTACTCACATAGGCCCCAAGGGTGACATTCGATGGCGTTTAGCACGTGCAACCGCCGTAAGCAAGGCCGCTGGGTGGGTGGCGGTAGGTGGAATGGGTGGTTCGGCCACAACCCTTAATTGCGCGTGTAATCAGTTGGCCAAGGGGGTTGGCAACCGCCAGGGGAAAACGGCAAAAAAGGGGGAGGCGGCCTAATGCCCTGTAAATGCAACTAAACAGCTTGTGCAACGCTTTTGGACAAAGAGTGCCGGGGGATTTGACTTCGGGGCGATGTAAAGTGGCGTTGATGATGTGATTCCGATTTGACTTGATTAGATTGCATTGCATTAGCGGAAGATTGATGGAGCATATGTCAAATAACATGTTAAATGAAAAAGCATGTAAGCAGTTTAGTTGCATTTTGGAGTCGACATTTATTGTAAAAAGCAATTTGCTATGACAATTTGCCTTAGTCAGCTTCCCAGATGTTTGCTTTCATATTAATTAAGAGTTTACACACTGAGGGAAAAAACCCAGTCTAAATTTAAGAACAAAGTTCTTAATTTAAGAAATTTTGGTTCTTAAATTTTGTTCTTACAATAAGAACAAATGTACTTAAAAAAAGAGCAAACATTCCTAAAATAAGGCAATTTTATTCTAAGATTAAGAAAATGTTGTCCTACAATTAAAAAATATATATTGTTTTTATGAACTACAAAAATTATACAATTTTTGTCCACTAATCTACGAGAGAAAATTAATTTAAAGAACCAATTTAATATAATAAAGAAAAGCAAACAAGTAACATTTATTTAGACCAAAAATCATGGTTTTTAAAATACGATTCTATTATATTTGAGTTTTTGAGATTTTAAAAGGTTGATACAGTCATAATACATTACAAATCTTAAAATGTTAATTTACTTATATACGCTTAATTCTAATATACGATTTTCCCTTGTTTATTGGGTGTACATGTAAAGGAGGGCTGAGAAATTTTCGATAAAATTATCGAATATCGGATCCTATTATCGTAATTTACTAGTAACGCGCTTCAATAAAAAGTGTACACCAATAAACAAATGCTAATTAAATATTAGTTAAAAAATGTCCCCCTTTTTTTATTTGCCTTAAACTAGTTATATTTTTAACATCGATATCTTAATAGATATCGATGATTTAACGGAATGGTCACACTGAACCATTCCCAATTGTTCGCGTGTATGACTGGTTGTGAAATCGAAAAAATGGTTAAAAAACAGTGCGTGTTAAAATGCCGGCTAAAGCTAAAAGAAAGCGTATAATCCTTTCGGATTCGGAGCCTTAAGAAAACATTGAGGAGGTGAAGGATCAAAAGAATATAGCTGACCCGGTACCGTGCTCAACTTTTGAGGGTTTTGTACCTAAGTCCGTCCTTACCCGAGGACTCAGACAAAGTTAAGCTATCTAATTTAATGAAAGAACTCGGTATGGAACATTTAATGCAATACTTGATTGGTAAGAAAAACATATAAACCAGTGGTGGCCAGCAGAAGCAGCACTCCCGACCCATGGGCTACGCAGTTTTTCTGCCGCTGCGCTGTCAGCGTTTCGACGTCCACGTTTCTCTGCTTAACAGCGTCGAAAAGCTATCATTTTTTCCTTCTCCCTTTGTTGCTCCGCTGATAAAAGTTAAGCTAATTTTTATTCCTTAGATGCAAATATAACATTTGATTGTTTAAAATACATGGACAGGGATGATATTAAGGAAGCAATTCCACCACTGAGTCCTTGTTTAATTTTCAGGGAAAAACTGTTTGAGTGGATAAAAACTTTTGTAAGTATCTTAATTTACAAAAAAAAAACAATTGGCATACATTTTTAACTCTTATTTCTTTTAAGTATGAAGCCAACGAAAACTCTGTTGAGCCTCCACTCAAACAAAATGAGCCTGTCAAAATCAAAGAAGACAAAAGTATCAACAGCAGAAAATCCATTAATTATAAGGTATTATAGAGATTTAAGCCAAGTTTTTTAATAATATATGTGCTTTAAATGTAGGACTTGAAAAACTTAATTATGGAAACATCTCGAGGAAACAACTGCTTGACTAAGGAAAAAAGAGACACTCTAATAAATGTAATTTTAGAAGATGCCATTGCAACTAATGTTATATTGAAACCGTTTGCCATGGCAAACATAACTAATGATATTGTCTCAAGGAGAAAGAAATGGTGGTATGTTTTATATAGATTGTATGACTGAATATTGTTGTAGAAATTAATTTCTTATTGTTGAGAATGTTATGAAATAAATAAATGAATTTATATTCTTAAATAAAGTATTTTTAATCTTAAAAGAAGATCACTTCCTTGTTTACCATACTCTTAGGTTCAGAATATTTAGTCTTAATTCTATACCATTGACATCTTAAATTAATAAAATGTGTTCTTAGATGAAGATCAATTTTTCTTGATTTTAGATTTTTTGGTCTACAATAAGTGTTCTGCATTTAAGAACATTCTGTCTTAATATAAGAACAATCGGACTTGACTCATTCCCATGACCAAACGTTCTTAATTTAAGAATATTTCTCTTAATTTTAGACTGTTTTTTTTCTCAGTGCAAGAAAAAGTTTAGCTTTTATACCCCCGCAGAGGGTATATTGACTTTTGTCAGAAGTCTGCCGCGGTATAACGTATGTATATGCTATAGCATTTTTTTTTTGTATACAAAAGCAGCTCTTAGCGAGGTAAAACAAGAGAGAACGCTATATTCGGGTGCCCCGACTATCAGATACACGTTACTCAGCTAAAAGGAGTGCGAGGGGAGATGGAGATATAAAACTTTGATCACACATAACTTTTTAACGAATGGTCCGATTTGAAAAATTTCTTCTACATTTCGATAGGTATTGATAAACACAATAAAACTGCATTTTTACTTTTCCGAAATATTTAAATTTTGTAAAATCGTTTAAAGCTACACCCAGAAAAAAAAGACCGAAAAAATCTAAGACCGAATTTCTTACATTACTACCGTTTTGTTCTTTTATTTTTTTAAGACCATATTCTTATATTGATACCAAAGGGTATTGATTTAAGACCAGTAAATTTAGATTTAAGTTGAACTTATGCACGCGCGCGTAACATGGTGCGATGGCCCAGTTGGTAAGGCGTCTGCCTCTGATGCGAGAGGACCCCGGTTCAAAACCCGAATAAGTCAAAGTAAGTAAAAAGTTTTTCAAATGTATTTCAATTAACATTTCCTTTATAACTTTAAGAACAAAAATGTATTAAAAAAAATTAAGTTGTTAATTTACTAATTACAAAAAAAAAAATAAGTTGTGTTGTGAGCGGGAATTGAACCTCGTACCCCTAAACACAAAATAGTACCAGAATCCAGCACCCTGGCCCCTGGGCCATGGCCTTATTATTTCCTTCTATGGCAGAACGCTTACAGAAGCATTCAAAAAAATTTATTTTTTTACTAAAAATACATATAAGTTTAAGTACGTTTTGTTCTTTAAGTAAGAACAGCGGTCTTAAAAATCCGTTCTTAAAATAATACCATAAATTCTTATAATGATACCAAACGGTATAAAGCTATTTTTGAGACTCAAACAGACACGTTTTCAGACACAATCAGAACAATTTTTTCCCTGAGTGTAGTGTGGGCGTTATAGGGGGCGTGGCACCTTCTTGAAATAAACTTGCGCTGCGTAAGAACTCCAAGAATCTTCATGCCAAATACTAATCCTCTAGCTTTTATAGTTTCCGAGATCTCAGCGTTCATACAGACGGACAGACAGACGGACAGACGGAAAGACGGACATGGCTAGATCGACTCGGCTAGTGACCCTGATCAAGAATATATATACTTTATGGGGTCGGAAACGCTATCTTCTAGCTGTTACATACTTTTGCACGAATACACTATACCCTTTTACTCTGCGAGTAACGGGTATAACAAGAGAGAACGCTATAGTCGGGTGTCCCGACTGTCTGATACCCGTCACTCAGGGAGATGGATATATTCAACTTTGATTGCGCGTAACTTTTTAATGAATGGTCAGATTTAAAAAATTTTTTCTACACTCAGGGAAAAAATTGTTCTGATTGTGTCTGAAAACGTGTCTGTTTGAGTCTCAAAAATTGCTTTATACCGTTTGGTATCATAATAAGAATTTATGGTATTATTTTAAGAACGGATTTTTAAGACCGCTGTTCTTACTTTAAGAACGAAACGTACTTAAATTTATATTTATTTTTACTAAAAAAATACATTTTTTTGAATGCTTCTGTAAGCGTTTTGCCATGGAAGGAAATAATAAGGCCATGGCCCAGGGGCCAGGGTGCTGGATTCTGGTACTATTTTGTGTTTGGGGGTACGAGGTTCAATTCCCGCTCACAACACAACTTATTTTTTTTTTTTTAATTAGTAAATTAACAACTTAACTTTTTTAATACATTTTTGTTCTTAAAGTTATAAAGGAAATGTTAATTGAAATACATTTGAAAAACTTTTTACTTACTTTGACTTATTCGGTTTTTGAACCGGGGTCCTCTCGCATCAGAGGCAGACGCCTTACCAACTGGGCCATCGCACCATGTTACGCGCGCGTGCATAAGTTCAACTTAAATCTAAATTTACTGGTCTTAAATCAATACCCTTTGGTATCAATATAAGAATATGGTCTTAAAAAAATAAAAGAACAAAACGGTAGTAATGTAAGAAATTCGGTCTTAGATTTTTTCGGTCTTTTTTTTCTGGGTGTACATTTCGATAGGTATTAATAAACACTATTAAATTGTTTTTATACATTATACATTAAAATATTTAAAGATGTTAGCGTCAGACACATTTTAAAATCGTTTAAGGCGATTGTGGGCGTTATAGTGGGCGTGGCGCTCGGTTGAAAGAAACTTTCGCTGCGTTGGTTAATCCCAAAATTTCTAGCTTTTTTTTCCGAGATTTCAGGGCTCATACAGACAGACAGACAAAAAAAGAACTATGTAAAATCAACGATTTAATAGTAAAAACTGCCCCAACCAATAAAAACTAGAAAATGACCCAAAAATAGTAGATTACCTACAAAATAGTAAATGACCTACAAAATAGTACCCGAAAAAATGTTTAGTTTTTTTAAATTTATTTTTTAGCCTATTTTTATTTTTAATTTAACTTGTTATATTAATTTATATTGAAGTTATTTTTAGACACTTACATTTCACAGATACTTAAACTTACAAATTAGGTTTCTTGCCTCCGCTGGGAATCGAACCGGGGCCGCAATCGTCGGAGTCGAGCACTCTAACCAGTAGGCCACAGAAGAATGATTTTCGTAGAGGAAAATCTTTTGACTTGAAATCAACATTTAAAAAAAAAAACAAGAGAGAACGCTATAGTCGGGTTGGTGTCCCGACTATCTAATACCCGTCACTCGGCTAAAGGGAGTGCGAAGGAGATGGATATATAAACTTTGATGAGCCATAACTTTTTAACGAATGGTCCGATTTAAAAAATTTCTTCTACATTTCGATAGGTATTGATAAGCACAACAAAACTGCATTTTTACTTTTCCGAAATATTTAAATTTTTAAAATCGTGTATTAGCTATTGTGGGCGTTAGAGGGGGCGTGGCACCTTCTTGAAATAAACTTGCGCTGCGTAGGAACTCCAAGAATCTTTATGCCAAATACCAATCCTCTAGCTTTTATAGTTCCCGAGATCTCAGCGTTCATACAGACGGACAGACAGACGGACAGACGGACAGACAGACATGGCTAGATTGACTCGGCTAGTGATCCTGATCAAGAATATATATACTTTATGGGGTCGGAAACGCTTCCTTCTAGCTGTTACATACTTTTGCACGAATACAATATACCCTTTTACTCTACGAGTAACGGGTATAAAAAAAGGAAAAACATCATCTGCAAAAGCAGGATTTGAACTCACGACCCAGAGATTATGAGCCGGATACTCTAACCACCCTAAGTCCAGAAAAATAGTTGACCTACAATTTATAATTAATATATAATTTTTAAAACAACAATATACATGAAGGAAAAATAGTTTTGTTACGATATTAATTGTGGTGTCACTATTCGATGCCCCAAAAAATAAAACAACAAAATACACGCAAACAAATAAAATAGTTTTGCTACGATATTAATTAAGACGTTACTATTAATTTTCCAAATGAAGAAAACAACAAAATACGTGAAAATTTTGTAAATAGGTTTTCCACAATTTTAATTGTTAAATACTATTCAATGAACCAAAAAATAAAACAACAAAATACATGAAAAATTCAGAAAATAGTGAACTACTACATTTCTATGTTGATTTTACATAGTTTTTTCTTGTTTTCTTGTGTGTAGTCGACTCGACCCTAATTATTTCCGCTGTAGCGAATTCTTCCCGTTTTTTAGCAGATGTACTTCTTATGAACTCTTTTTCTGCACAAGTTGTAAATCAGGAATTTATGCCGTCTTTCTATGCTGTTTTTTTATATGCGTAAAAGAGATATAACGAATAATAAGCTTTGTTCTAGAAATAAATGAGAATTGTTTTGAAGAAAATAATAACCATATTTACTAATAGAAATAAAAAAAGAACAATTAAATTAAAATCTTAAGTATCATCCCTTAAACACAAAATACATATTTTATATTATAAAATAAAAAACAAGAGAGACCGCTATAGTCGTGTGCCCCGACTATCAGATACCCGTTACTCTGCTAAAAGGGGGGTATGGTATTTTTTTTTTTTCGATTTTTTTTTTATTTTTTTTATTAATGTACAACACGTTAAGAATGTTGTGTGAAAATTTCATGTCAATCGGATGAAAATTAAAAAAAATATGACCATTTGAACGAGGGGTCCCGAACAGTTGCACGTCGCGTCCAAAACTTTAAATCGTTCTCCTGAAAAGTATGTTTTTTTAAGTCGGTGAACATTGTCCATCAAAATTTAATCTAGCGATCGTTCTGAAATTTTGCACATAATTTCTGTACCTAAATCCGCAGGTAATCAGGTCGAGCTTTTTTTTTTTTTTATTTTTTATTTTATAATAACTAATATATCCCATTTTTTAGGCTAAAATCACGTTGTTGACTTTAAAGTATTACCAAAAATCCAAACAATTAAAAAAAAAAAAACTCGACCTGATTACCTCAAGAAACATCTTAACTAATGGACATTTTTTTTATATTTTTTAAATGATCCAGTAATGAGTTATGCTGTTCACCGCAAAGCCTCTTTTTTTGGAGGCGCCTACGGAGATTGGCCGCAGACGGCTCATTATACCCGTTACTCGTAGAGTAAAAGGGTATATTGTATTCGTGCAAAAGTATGTAACAGCTAGAAGGAAGCATTTCCGACCCCATAAAGTATATATATTCTTGTTCAGATGGAGATGGAGATTTGAACTTTGATCAGCAATAACTTTTTAACGAATGGTCCGATTTAAAAAATTTCTTCTACATTTCGATAGATATTGATAAACACAATAAAACAGCATTTTTACTTTTCCGAAATCTTTAAAGGCCTGGGCGCCAGACACCTTTAAAAATCATATAAGACGATTGTGGGCGTTAGAGGGGGCGTGGCGCTCGGCTGAAACAAACTTACGCTGCGTACTCTACGAGTAAGGGGTATAAATAGGTTTAATGTTCTTACATTAAAGATTTTTTTCGAAAAAAAATCACATAAATAATTTTAAAGTATTAATTAAAAATTTTTAACTGTACCGGTACCAGAACCGGAACCAAAAAAACACTACCAAAATTTCATAAGCAAATTCGGCCCTCAGCCGAGACCACCACCCACACAATTTGAGTGCGTTGTAATTCCAATTGGAGTGCAATTTTCCAACTTAAAAAAGGATTTCAAGAAAATTACCTTTATTATTAAATAAATATATTGGTGTTGAAATGTATAATTTTATTACAGAATTTATTTTTTTTAAATAGGAGGTTTAGAAGTCAGATCCAATCTCCAAAAAACTGCTGCCATTTGTTTAATATTCTTATTTATAATAAACCTGATATTAAACTAAAAGAAAGGCTAAAAATTGAGATATTGATATTCTGATTCAAAATATGAATATGATTTATAAAATGATCTGTCCAGCTTTGGTAGTAAACACAATGGCATTTTTTTTAGGTCACCCGTAAATTTCGATTACGATAAAATGCAAATATTTGTAATGGTCTAAGTCAAAATATTTAAATTTTATTTAAAATACATACTGTCTGAGAGTTAAAGCCCGTGTACGTATAAATGACACTTACAACGTTCCCCAAAAATCGCGCTTACTCAAACATTTTTAGTTCTTTCGTCATCAGCCAGAGGGCGCATTGGAATCGGTTGGTTTCGGAACTCACTGTGGGCCTGTTTTGTTGGATTTTTGGCGTAAAAATTGAACTGATTTGAATTAAAAGAAAGATTGCCAAACAAATGATGGCCCATAGAAATTATTTGTTTATTCCCAATGTAGAATAAATTTTAAATATGAAATGATTAAAATTTTAACGGGGCCAAAAAAAATCGATAAAACATCGACGTTTTAAAAATAAATATTTTTTTAATAAAATAGTAGAATTTTATTGCAAACTAGTAGAATAATACAAGCTGTTATGTTTCACATTAGAACAAAAAAACCAAGGCTTTATTCGTCAAAAAAAATGTTAAAAATATGTCATTAGTAGTTTTTTTAGTTGTTCCTGGAATAGCAAAGTGTTCGGAAATCTTCTTCAAAATCCTCATCTGCTTTCCTCCTACACCTCTAGTTTGAAATCTAAAACAAGAGAGAACGCTATAGTCAGGTGGCCCGACTATCAGATACCCGTTACTCAGCTAAAGGGAGTGTGAGGGAGATGGATATATAAACTTTGATGAGCCCTAACTTTTTAACGAATGGTCCGATTTAAAAAATTTCTTCCACATTTCGATAGGTATTGATAAGCACAACAAAACTGCATTTTTACGAAATATGTAAATTTTTAAAATCGTATATGAGCGATTGTGGGCGTTAGAGGGGGCGTGGCACCTTTTTGAAACAAACTTGCGCTGCGTAGGAACTCCAAGAATCTTCATGCCAAATACCAATCCTCTAGCTTTTATAGTTTCCGAGATCTCAGCGTTCATACAGACGGACAGACAGACGGACAGACGGACAGACAGACATGGCTAGATCGACTCGGCTAGTGATCCTGATCAAGAATATATATACTTTATGGGGTCGGAAACGCTTCCTTCTAGCTGTTACATACTTTTGCACGAATACAATATACCCTTTTACTCTACGAGTAACGGGTATAAATATGGTAGTGCAGTAAATAATTTAAACCACATAAACACATATTTCAAAATTTTAAAACGAGTATAAATGCGTATACTGTTTTGTTTCAACAGTTGCTAGTTCTAGATGTTGGTTATTTCCTAAAAAAAGTATTCTATGATATTATTATACTACATTTTTCAAGAGGTTGGACAAATAACGCCTCCTCAAAAGGATTAAAACAAAACAATTTACGATTGGAAATTCGCGGACACATACTTACAATGCACATTTTATGTCATTCACGACATCAGACAACAGCACCAACAAAACAATAAATGTTTAGCATAATATTAAAAAATTAAAAAGACATATTTAAAACGAAAAACATCGATGATAAAGGCCAAACATCGATATTTCCAAAATTTATAAAAACATCGATGCATCGATGTTTTTACCGATGTTTTCATCGATGTTCCCTAGCCAGTTATTTCTCCAGTGTTCCCAGATCAGGGGTTTCCCTCTAGATTTAGGGGTTTTCTGACGTGCTAGGGGGAATTTTAGGGGGGCGAAATTTTTAGGGGGAAAGTTTAGGGGTTTTTTTCGGTCATTTTATTACCCAAATGTTTGGAAAAAAACACTAAACTGTGTAATTTCCTAAAAAATTAAAAAAAAAATTCTATATATATGTTTCCTTCCGAGCTCACAGATTTTTCCAGTCCTAACATTTCTACAACGTTATATTGAGATATTTCTTATTTTATTGTACATGTTCGAAATTAACTGATTTTTTGAATTTAGGGGGAAACTGGATTTTTTAGGGTTCAAATAGTCGGTACTTGAACATGGTTTGGAAATTGACTTCGTTTCAACAAGCCAAAGTTGCCAACCACTTTTCTAAGGCGGTGCGGAGTTGCCAACTGATTTTCTAGACCGCAAAATCGACTGTTTGAGATTTTTTAGGGGGATAGCTGAATTTTCATCTGGCAACACTGGTTCCCTAGCCAGTTTATTTCTCTAAAATTCGCAACTTAACTTAAATAACAGCAAAGTAGCCGCCATGCAACGCGTATGTAGATGACAACTCACCAGAAGCACGCAGTTGACTTCAACTTACCCAAATGAATCGTTCCAGGGCATCGACACCTTCTTCAAGCGGCTGCCGGCGAAGCCGAAAAAGGCGGAGGACGAAAATGGGGAGACGCCGTCGAAGGCGCCAAAACGGCGGAAGGCCCTGATTATTTCCAGCGACGAGGAGGAGGTGGCCGCCAGCCCGCCGGAGCCCAAGAAGCGCAAGGCTTCCAAGGCGGCCTCCAGCGAGGACGAGGTGGTGTCGGCCACGCCGGAACCGGATGCCAAGAAGGCCAGGAATGGCCAGAAACCGTCGCTCTCCAAGCTGAAGAGGCACGTGGATCCTTCCGAACTCTTCGGTGGCGAAACCAAGCGGGTGGTGGTGCCCAAACCGAAGACCAAGGCGGTTCTAGAGTTTGAAAATGAGGACATAGACCGCAGTTTAATGGAAGTCGATCTGGAGGCGAGTGTTAAGGAGGAAAGGGTTGCATCACCTTCCCGAAGGTCTCCATCCCCCAAAAGAGCCAAGAAGAGCAGCCCAGAACCGGCCAAACCCAAGTCCACCAAGTCCAAGGCTTCCACTCCGCGAGTGAAGAAGGAGAAGCCTCCCGCTGACCTGGAGTCCAGTGTCATAACCGACGAGGAGCGTCACGAGCGGAAACGCATGACCGCCGTGCTGTACCAGAAGTACAAGAACCGCAGTAGCTGCCTAAATCCCGGCAGCAAGGAAATCCCCAAGGGCTCCCCGGATTGCCTCAGTGGACTGACCTTCGTAGTCACCGGCGTCCTAGAGTCCATGGAGCGCGAGGAAGCAGAGGCTGTGATCAAGGAGTACGGCGGAAGGGTGATGACCGTGGTGGGAAAGAAACTGAAGTATCTTGTCGTAGGTGAAGAGGCGGGACCCAAGAAGCTGGCAGTGGCCGAGGAACTGAACATTCCCATTCTGAGCGAGGATGGCCTCTTCGACCTTATCAGGGAGAAATCCGGGCTATCTAAACAGGTGAAGGAGGAGAAAAAGAGTCCCAAGGAGGAGCATAGCTCCAAGGAACGGGAGAAAAAGGAGGCCAAGGCTTCCAGCAAGTCCAAAGTTAAGGAGGAGAAGGAGGACACTAAACCCAAGAGTAGTGAAAAGCATGATGCCTCCAAACGTAAAGTCAAGGAGGAACCCACTTTCTCAAAGGTAAAGAAGGAAAAGCACGATGATGAGCCAGCTGCTACGCTGAAAGTAAAGAAGGAAAGTCAGGATGATGTGCCTGCTGTTACCCTGAAAGTAAAGAAGGAGCCCAGCTCCCAGGAACAAAAGGTTCCGGTGGCAACGGCTGCCGAACCGAAGACCCAGGATGTGGTCGGCATGGCATGGGTCGACAAACACAAGCCCACGAATATCAAAGAGATCGTGGGCCAGGCAGGAGCCGCTAGCAACGTGACCAAGTAAGTGGCTAAAGTGAGCAAAAAAAATCAAGGAATTGGGATCTTTGTAAATATGTATTTTGTGTTGATTCAGCTAATTTATTAGTATTTAAAAAAGAGAGTGTAACAGTTAGGGAGGTTCCTATTTAGACGATCAAAAAAATCAATTTGTTAAAAACAGTTGTATTCAATTGTATAATTTTGAAAAATATTGCGGGAAAATTTCAAGAGGATATCTGGCAAAATTAAGTAGACGATATAACTTAACTTAATAATAGGTGAATAATACTGCAGTTTTTTCTCGTTTTTTTTTTATCAATTTTCACATTTTAAGCAATATTTTCTGTTAAAACGATTTAGGTTATTGTGCTGACATAGTTGCTTAGTATTTAAATATGTTTCTCTTAAAGTTTTTATAAGAGGAACCATTAGATCAAATCATCCACTTTCACAATATAATTTTTACAAAATCTCAACTTTTTATTTAATTTAATCGCATTTTCCTAGGCTGATGAACTGGTTGACCAAGTGGTATGTAAACCATGATGGGAACAAGAAGCCCCAACGGCCCAATCCTTGGGCCAAAAACGACGACGGCAGCTTCTACAAGGCGGCTCTGCTATCGGGACCACCTGGGATCGGAAAGACCACTACAGCGACTCTGGTGGTGAAGGAGCTGGGCTTCGATGCGGTGGAGTTCAACGCCTCCGACACCCGGAGCAAACGCTTGCTCAAAGAGGAAGTATCCACGCTGCTGAGTAACAAATCCCTCTCCGGCTACTTTAACGGCCAAGGGCAGGCGGTCTCCCGCAAGCACGTGCTCATTATGGACGAGGTGGATGGCATGGCCGGAAACGAGGATCGCGGCGGAATGCAGGAGCTGATCGCCTTGATCAAGGATAGCTCCATTCCGATCATTTGCATGTGTAATGATCGCAACCATCCGAAGATTCGATCGCTGGTCAACTACTGTTACGATCTGCGATTCCAGAGGCCGCGCCTCGAGCAGATCAAGGGTAAGATCATGAGCATCTGCTTTAAGGAGAAGGTAAAGATTTCACCAGCAAAAGTGGAGGAAATCATAGCAGCAACCAACAATGATATCCGCCAATCCATCAACCACATTGCCCTTCTAAGCGCCAAGGAGGACTCCTCCCTTAAGTCAGGTCAACAGGTTGCCACCAAGGATCTAAAGCTGGGACCCTGGGAAGTGGTGCGGAAAGTCTTCACGGCAGATGAGCACAAGCACATGTCCATGGCCGACAAGAGCGACCTCTTTTTCCACGACTACAGCCTGGCCCCGCTCTTTGTGCAGCAAAACTACCTCCAGGTCTCACCCCAGGGAAACAAGTAAGCGAAGTCGATAGAATATGGTTTCCCTTTCTGCACACAACAACAAATATTCACCAACTCCGCTTCTTTCAGGAAAGACATTCTGGCCAAAGTGGCAGCAACGGCCGATGCCCTCAGCTTGGGTGACCTCGTCGATAAGCGCATTCGCGCGAACTCAGCTTGGAGTCTGCTGCCCACTCAAGCCTTTTTCAGCTCGGTGCTGCCTGGCGAGCACATGTGCGGCCACTTCACTGGACAGATCAACTTTCCCGGGTGGCTAGGCAAGAACTCCAAGTCTGGGAAGCGGGCCAGACTTGCCCAGGAACTGCACGATCACACTAGGGTCTGCACCTCGGCATCAAGGCTATCCGTGAGGCTGGACTACGCCCCCTTCCTGCTGAATAATATTGTCCGACCTCTGGCGAAGGACGGACAGGAGGGTGTGTCCGCCGCACTTGAGGTTATGAAGGATTACCACCTACTTCGCGAGGATCTGGACTCGCTGGTCGAGCTTACCTCCTGGCCGGGTAAGAAATCACCCTTGGATGCAGTGGACGGGAGAGTGAAGGCCGCTCTAACCCGCTCCTACAACAAGGAGGTTCTGGCATACTCATATTCCGCTCAAGCTGGCATCAAAAAGAAGAAAGCGGAGGCGGGTGGCGGAGATGAGGATTATTTGGGCGCGGATCAAGGAGAAGAGGACGGCACTGGTGGTCACGTCTCTTCAGAAGACGACGAAGACAAGGACAACCTCGAGTTGGATGGTTTAATCAAAGCCAAAAAGAAGCCCAGTACTTCCAAATCAGCTGGTGGTGCCAAAAAAGCAGCGTCTTCCGCGGCCTCAAAACCCAAGGCCAAGGCAAAGAAGTAAAGACACGATTGTTTTTAGTTCATTACTTCATATATGTATATTTGCCATGAAATCTCCCCATTTATAAAATTTTTTTTTTAATTTTCATTATAGCATAGGCGGTCCCTTGTTTATATTGTTAAAAATATCAAGTATGTCTCAATAAATTGCGTTTTGGAAGTCAATCGAAGGCATTCGGTCATTAACCTACACACAAAAAAAAAACTTGGTAAAATCAACTGTAATAATTGTCAAACAGGCCCCAACCAGCAAAATTGTCAATTCTACTAAGTAAACAGTTATTTCACAAAAACAAAATACACACAATTAGCAAAGACACACACCCAAAGCAAAAACAAAATACACGTAACTATTTGAATAGTTACGTAACTATCTTTGTTGGTTAATTTTAC
>JBAMCJ010004205.1:0-20369 GCA_037075205.1 Drosophila prostipennis
AAAGCTTATAATAAAAATATCAACTTGTTTGGTTGAAAACTGTGGGAATGGTTGATGTTTCAATTCCGCAAATTCGCATTTTTGTGAGAGTCCTGGGAGTCCTTGGGAGCCGAATTTTAAAAAATCCTTTCTTAGTGCACACCTTCTCTAACACACGATTCAGACCCAATTTTTTCCAGAATTTTAGGTCTTATGGTTTGGGCTGGGGGAACATGACGCAAATCGACATCTACTCTTTTATAGTAATACTCGATTTTGAAGTCATGGCATATTGCTTTTACGGTTCCTGCAATATTGTCGCTACAGTGATTTGTTTCGTCTAATAGGGGCTGCGTAGCTAGAACAACCATTTTTAACTTGAAGTTTTCAATAAAGTGGCACGTCAACGTAAGATAACTTGCGTTTGCGCCAGATGTCCAGCAATCCGTTGTTAGGGAGCAATAAGGGATCTTTCTCAGCTTATCTTTCAATTTTGTCATCGTTTCCTCATAAAGATTTTTTATAAGCACATTTTGCAATGTTGTGCGACTTGGCAAAACGTATCTTGGATCGTGCAATTTTACAAAATGTTGGAACCCCTTATCGTCCACGATACTAAACGGTTGAATATCTGACGACACCATTTTAGCGAGACCTTTATCCAATTCGATTTTTCTGCTTGAAGCTGAATTGTACTGCTTAGATCTTGAAACAAACTCATCCATTTTTCTAGGATTTTCTGAAACTGCAGCTACTTTAAGTGGATGGAGGCGTCGTAAATGCTCTATTAGGTTTGATGTGTTGCCGGAAGTTTTATACTCCTTTCCGCAAATTCGACATTTGGCAAACATTTTGTTTTTGCACCTCTCAAAGTATTTCCACACTTCTGAACAGTGACAGTCAAATTCCGATTCTGGATTTTCCAAAATATCAGCAGACGAAGATGGAGATGGGAACGACGCAGCACATGAAGGAGTAGGCGACAAAGCATCAGATGAAGGAGCAGACGGAGGAGATGCATTGTCTAAAAAAAAGCCCCATGGGTAAACATTAATTAAGTAACTACTGCTGCCGCTCATACTTACTTGTTATGTGCAGGAACCTGTCCATTTTGATACGAGGAACCGCCCTAAGGGGTTTCAACTGAAAGAAACAGAGCAAAACTTAATATATTGAACAAAATGTGCTCATTTATCAAGTTTACTTACGGCTGCTTAGCGTCTCTTTCTCTTAGTGATACATCGATGGTTGAAAAAAACCATCGATGTATCGCCGCTTTTAAAAACATCGATAATATCGAAAGTTACATCGATGGTTTTGCATCTCTAGTAACGGGTATAATTACAATGGTTTAGGTTAGGTTAGGTAGGAACGGTTGCCTGACTAACGTCTGACACACTTAGACCTCTGAGGGTCCATTGTGGTTCCGTATGATCTCGATTTTCCCTTTTCGGGGTCTTATATGTCTCAACCTAGGGATTAGGATGATTAGCATGTCTTTCTCCAGGAAGATTTCACATCAAAATTTTATGTTTTTAGGGTTAATCTTCGATATTTCGGTCAGATCGTTGATAAAGGGGTTTCCTAAGTGCTTCAGTCTAAGTCTGCATAGGGCTGGGCAGAAGCAGAGAACGTGTTCCACGGTTTCTTCTTCTTCTACATCCCTGCAACTTCTACAGAAGTCTGTGAGGAGTCTTAAAACTCCCCAAAAATCTCGAGGCAGGAGACCCCCTAGCAACAGAGAAGGGAGCGAGAATGCGGCAGAATCCAAGAGCATGCAGGTCCACCGGAAAATACTGGACCTTGGACCAGGCCAAAGCGGAGAGACCGTGAAATAACGGTGCCGCGATAGACCTTGGACCCACGGCGCCAAAGGGCAGAGAGGTCGAAAGGTAAATCCGCGGATTTCGAACCGGCACAAAGAGGATGAACCGTGAACTATCGGGACATGTGGGACACACTTGGACATTGGACCCTACGCGAGCCGTGTGCAAAACGGGACATAACGGGACCGCCGCAGCCTATAAAAGGGACGCAACCGTCAGGAGGCACGGGACGTGTCGGTCAGAAAACGCGACGCCGACAGCCGGAGTACAGGAGACAGTCAACCACGATACGCGAGCGGAAGTATACGTGCGACAAGGAGATTCAAGAGTACAAGTGCGAGAATTCAATTGAGTGCGTGGCCGTGAGAGTACCGCTACAACCGAGTGCTCTACACCCAGATCAAGATACCAGAGTCAAGACGCTAGGACAAGGCTGAGACTGCAACGGTGAGAGAACAGGACAAGAGAAGGACGAGCTACCGGCAAGGTGAGCGCGGATCAAGAGTTTGTGCCAGGCGTCGGGGTTACGGTGAACTGGCGATAAGGCTGAATCCTCGAATTTGACCTGTCGGGGCACTGTTTCTCCGACCTCAGGGAACACGGCGGCACAAGTGGTCTCACGATCATTCTGGTCGGAGCCCTAAAGCAAGGTTGTGCAGACTTTTTGATTCCTACATGCTGGGTGGAACTGGAAGGACGCCGTCGAGGAGCGCCGCCGAAGGCACGACGCCGACCAGGCGAGCCGCCAACTGACGAAGAAACCAAGCAAACAGTAAAACTAAATAAAGTTTTCCGATTTGTCCCAATCGGATATCTTGCATCTTCTTGGGTCACGGGCAGTCTCGCAATACAAATTTGGTAGGACGAACACACAATATCTCTGAGCTAGTCGCGGCGTTTACGTAGCGATCAAGCTGTTAAAAAAGGTTCGTTATAAGTCATCACTTGGGGCTTTTAGCCTGCCGGCATGTGTGCCGACTAGCCAGTCCTTACAGGCGACTCGAACTAGCATACCGCACTCTGTACGACTAAATTTGAGTAATTCCGACGTTTTTTTTTACTGTCATAGGCCATGTCTGGTAAGTGCTACGACACTGTTGTGCATTTTGCCAATTAGTGTAGGCTAGTTTGATGAAGTGGTTTCTTGCCATGGGCATACCGACACTCACATTTTCTGGTACCCTGCCTGGCTAACTCGTCAGCTATGCAGTTGCCTACAATGTCCCCTTGACCCTGAACCCATCTTAGGCTGATAGTAAACTGTCTAGCCATCTCCTGGAGTGGTCCCGGCGATTTGTATGGTTTGAAGTTCTGAATGGCCCATTTAATATTGCGGTCTGATATGAGGAGATCTAGATTGATCCCTTCTCCGACAATTCTTTCTGGAGGATGACCTGTTTCTTGGCTTCGTGGGAAGTGAGCGTCTAGAAGTAGGTTCAAGGACTCTTTGCTAGAGTCTGACCAAGATCCATTTGATTTCTGGAGATAGCCTAAGGGAGCGGCTGTCTTGAAGAGTATTTTCCTGTATTTTTCTATGTCAGAACAGAACGTCTGCCATGCAGTTCGTGCGCTCACAATAATGGCCTCGGTACTCGAAGAATAAAATAAAAATGTACGACGCGTTGGGAGATCACCTCTGGGAAACGACGCCTGGAGCAGCTGCGGGGTCTGTCTCCAAGGATCCCGGGTGAATGATGCATACGCCTGCTCCCCGTGCCGTGATGAACTGACCACGTACTCCTGGCTCTACCTGGGCTTCATGACGCTGCTGTCGCTCATGATGCAATGCTTCTTCATCGACAGGGATCGCAAGTTCTCCCGCAAGCATCTCATCCTGACGGCCAGCGCCTTTGTGGAGGTGGCCCTGACCGCCATCCTGAACACCCTGTTCATGGAGCCCATGTGGGAGCTGCGCCTGTACGCCTGCGACGTGCGGAAACTCACCGACAAGTACACCTTGTTCTACAATCCCAGTCCCAATTATGAGGCACGGGTCTACTGCACCCAGGAGGCGGTCTATCCCTGCAAACCATTGTGTTGGTCTTCTACTTTCTGTGCCTGGTCAACATGTTTCTCATCCGCCCGCTGGTGAGCAAAGTGATGGATGTGGGGGGCAGAAACAAGGCGCCCATTTACTCGGCCCTCTACTTTCTGCCCCTTTTGACTTTTATCCATGCTTTGGGATGTGGCCTGATATACTACTCCTTTCCCTACCTGAGCGTGGCCATTTCCATGGTGGCCAATGCCATCCACTATTCCCTCAAAGTGGACCAAACTCTGAAGGCTTTGGTTCACTCCTCGGTGTGGGAGCTGAAGAATGTGGTCATTATAGCTGTTCATTGGATGCTGCTGGCCTATGGGATCACATCTCTGAATTACCACTACGCCTTCATGTGCCTAGTACCCTTTCCCAAGCTTTTCTACACTCTGACCGTGCGCTTCACGGATTCGGGCGCGTTCCGGGAGCTGGAGTCGAGAATTTGATGCGGCGACGTACAGATGCAAATCTTCCATGCCCGCGGCACCGGCGGCTTAATTTATTTATTATAATTGCGTAGCTTAGATTCCGACTTGTTTCGATTTTTACATCCTTTAGGCGATGTTGTAAGTTGTAAGCCAGCTGATAAAACAGAGTGAAAATCGAAACAGGCCATCAAGTGTACTTGTCGTCCAGCCCTCATCCATTCACCGTTCGTTTCGTTTTTAATTATATTTCACATTAATTATATACACATAGTCATATTAAATACAAATCATCATTAGTTTCTAATGGCCTTTTTGTACAAGGCCAATTCGAGTTTGTAGCACTGCCAGTTAGTGCCCTCGTTTGCCGCCTTTGCTCTGTTAAAGAGGCCTCTGCAGTTAGATCTGAGGATTGATAGTTGTTGGGATAACCAGGGGGCGTTTTCTTTCCTATTGGTTTGCCTATGGGGCATGCAACTTTGAAGGCCGAGTTGCAAGCTGCTGTGAATATATCTACTGTTGTGTCCAGCTCTTATGGGTCTATTATGCTTTCTGGAGGTAGCATGGGGAGGATAATCGTCAGAACTTCGTTTTACATGTGCCAGTCGGCCCGTCTGGGGCTAGCGAAGCCGATCGGCAAGGGTGAATCAAGAGACAATATTGTTTCTGTGAATCTATGGTCTGAGGAGTCCTCGTCGGAGACGAACCAGTTTTTGACTGCACCTACTAGCGAATCAGATACCAACGTAAGATCTATGATCGTTTGGCACGCATTGGTTATGAAGGTAGGGAGTCCCTAGTAGGGACATAAGGACATGGTAATGTCGTTGTCGTTGTTGTTTGGGCAACCCCACTGAGTGTGATGGGCGTTGGCGCCGTAGCCTATTACCAACCCTGTCTTCGCATTCCTTTGCCAGTCCTCTGACTAGCGCGTCTGGGGGGCGTCCTTTTCAAAGGCCATGTAGGCCGATAGCAGGTTTAGCCATTTTGCAGCTCCAGGCTTACTGCGGTGTTATCTCCGTTGCTGTAATTACGAAGCAGAAATATATTAAGATGCCTTTTGGCTAAAATGCAGGTTCGAATTTTACCTTTTTTGGGGTCAAGCATTAGCTTATAATCTTTTGTTTCTAGTCCAGCAACCTTGCCTCCTACCACCCAAGATTCCTGTACTAGGACTATTGCCGGACCCAGCGCTCGCATCTCTCTGCTTAGCGAGGAATCGGTAGAATTGCCGTCCTCCGGCCCACCTGGCGGCTGCACTTCTTCGGCAAGCACCTGCTCGGCTGGGTTGCCTGCGGAGCTTCTGGCAGCATTAGAGTCGCCCTTGTATATCTTCATCTGGACAGCACTGAATCCGAAGTTCAGTTTCCCCCGAGCAGCCTTGATTGGCGCAACTGACTCCTTATTAAGAACCATGACCGCCTGGTTTACGTCCACTTCGTGCTCCTCCACCTTGACGACCCTCCAGTCCTTCGTGGGGAGGTACGGATTACATACCTGAAACATGTACAGGATGTCCTCCGGGGCCTTCATCGCTGCTGGGAGCCAGATCCGGGCTCGGGGCCAATGTTCGCCCCTTCGTAGACCTCACCGAGCTTGCATGTCGCATGCTTGTATAGATCAGCCGAACGCTGACTGTCGCAGGCTACCACTTTGATGCTGCCTTGATACCAGCCCGCATCCATGCAGCAGGGCGATGAGCCTGGCTTCTCTCGATTCATGCGCAGGCATATGATGGAAAGATGGGACTCCACTGCCTTTCACTTATTCCTGGGAATCCTGCCCTCCGGATTGCCCCCGTCAATAAGACCGAGTAGGACTTGATCCTTGGTGATCTCGGCCAAAGAGACCGAAGGCTGGACCTTAGATCTCTTTGCCGATGGTCCGGGTAGCTCAAGGGACCGCTGCCGCTTCGTCTGAGCACCTTCTTGGGTGGGCTTATCCTGCCCATAGTTGGGAAGCACCAACCTTGCCCACTCAACCTTCTTCTGCCATTCTGGCAAAGGTGTGGCAATGTTGTTTCTTGCCTGAGAGCGCAGAGTCTGAGCGGCAATCCGCATTTCTGCGTATGTAGGCAGCCGGCTCTCTGCCACCCGACATCCCCAATTTGGGATGCGGCCCTTTCTGGACCATGCTGGTGTGTGTGTTGGAACCAATGTTCAGCATTTCTGTGTGTTTTTTTAGAGTTCCCGTCTCTGTTTTAGGTTTGTTTATTGCTTTGCTGTTATTATTTTAATTTTTTTTATTTTTATAATTTTTTTTTTATTAAAAAAAAATAATTTAAAAATGTTTAATAAACTCATAATACAAAAAAATACAAAAATTATTGTATATTAAATGGAGGATTAAATAAATAATTGTAATTTCTTAATAGATTAAAGACTGACTTTTTAATTTTTGTCATTCAGAAATGATAAAAAGACTTAAAACTTAACTTTTTTACATTAAAAATTGTTAAAAGACTGGTAAACGACGAGAAAACATAAATAAGAGTAGCGAAATGGCTTAAATTTTTACAAAAACCGATTGTAACCGATTAGTGCGTAGATTAAAATTAAACATTTTTTTTGTGGGGGCGATGTTTAAAATATTTAGTTTTTTTTAGTTTTAAGAAACTAAAAACGAATTAAAAAAAAATTAATGATAGGTTTTAGAGGATGTTCAGATTCACGATCTGGCCACACGGTGCCAATAACGGCAGAGAATTTAGGCAAAGGGAGCTTTCGCTACTGCTGGAGAGAGAGGAAAAGGGCAGTCGGAGTTCGGAACTGCACCGCGACGCTAACGGAGCTGCGTTCTTCTTGTTGATTGCTTGTTATATATAAACCACTTGAAGCCCACAAATAAATTGTGAAATTATATCATATAAATTTCCAAAGTGTTTTTGTACGACTAAAGGAACCCCTTAATTCTATGACCCCGAGCTGCCGGCAGGAGGGGACACAACTTAACATGGTGGCCCATGAGGGGAACGTCTGCAAGCATTTGTGAATAATTTGTGAACAATTTAAATATATATAAAAACATCAATACGAAGGTTATCAGAAGGGCGCGGCGCAAGCTCCGTTAGTTCGTGCAGTGCAACTCCAAGCGGTTCGACGAACCCAGACAAAACATACCGGATTATTGTTAAGCGCCGCTTTACATAATCGCTTATCTGCGCCCAGGCGGGACGTACCGTTTGTTTTCTCCGCTTTGGCTTTGTACTGGAATTTTTGGGTAAGGAAAAGAAAAGAGTTTTGCGTGCGTGATAAGTGTCATAGCTGAGCTGAATTACACTATTCAACATGGATCGGGAAAAAGAAACTTCGCTGTCCTTAGATCATTTTATTAACCTCCAAGTTGACAGGCACAACGCCTTGAAGACCATTTTGCAAAATTATAGAAAGGACGAAGCTCGTCGACCGACCTCAGTCCTGGGCTCGGGTCTTCAGATGCCATGCGCCGGGTTCGAGTGCACAACGCACGCGATGAGTCCGGACGCCCCGGCTTAAGGTGCCATCATTGCGACGGCGGTCACGTTCTGCGCCGTTGTCCGACGTTTCTAGCTATGGAAGCGTGGAGGCGCAAGGAGGTTGTAGGCAGGGCGAAGCTGTGCATCAATTGCCTCAGCAAGGCTCATGCGCTTCCCCGCTGCACCAGCAACAAAGGGTGTCAGGTTTGCGGTCAGCGTCATCATACGCTGTTGCACTTGCCGAGTGCATCTCAGCCCGCCATCGCTCCGCAGGCGCCCTCTGCCCAGACGTCGACGCTGCAGTCGCGATCTTCGATGGCTAATAATGGTGATCAGCCTCATCGGGAAGCCGGCTCCGAATATCGATGCTATACGTCCTCATCGCCCTATAATCGCGTGGGCAATATTCTTTTGGCTACAGCACGCATCATGGTACAGAATCCAGACAACGGGCTCCAAGCAGTCTTCACGGCGCTCATCGATCAGGGCTCCGAGGCGACCATCGTATCCGAGCATGTGGTTCATCTCAGGCGGGCAATGGCGAGGGCGTCCATTGTCGGAGTAGGCCAAGGGGTTGGGTCCAGGAGCAAGCACATGGTTAACTTCAAGGTTCTAAGCACTAATAATTGTTTTTCCTTAGACGTCTCTTCGGCATACGTGTTGGACACGGTCACCTCGCTGATTCCCTGCACAAGCTTCTCGCCGCAACGATGGACCCACATTCATGGACTTCCGCTGGCGGATCCAGAGTACTACCGTTCGAATAGGATTGACCTTATCTTGGGAGCAGACCTTATCGCGCAGATCATGCTGTCCGGAATGCGAATAGGAAGTTCTACGGAGCCAATTGCTCAACAGACTCAGCTGGGATGGATTCTCTCGGGACAAGCCGCCGACGCGACCAACTCCACCAGGATCCGTTGCCATCATGTAGTCTCCGAGGCGGAGTCGCTTCTGAAGGGCTTTCTCGAGATCGAGACCGTACCAGAGCGGACGGCTCGTACGGAGGAGGATCGGTGGTGCGAATCGTTCTTCCAAAGAACGCATTCCAGACGTACGGATGGACGGTACGTAGTGCACCTCCCGTTTAAAAGTTATCTGGATCACGACATCGGGTTGGGACGATCTCACCAAGGAGCCCTTAACCGGTTTCTGCAGCTCGAGCGGCGACTTTCGGCACGCCCAGTGCAAGGGAGACAGTACGCTGAGGAGATTGAGGAGTATTTCACCTTGGGACAAATCACAGCCGCGGAAGGATCCGAGAGCAGCTTATGTGTACGCTCTCCAGCCGGATTGCATCATGCGTCTTGTGTGCTACCCCCACCATGCCGTCTACAAGGCACGAAGCAGAGGATAGTGTTTGACGCCTCCGCGATGACCAGCAACGGAAGATCCCTGAATGATGTTCTAGTCACCGGTCCCCTTCTCCAAAACGACATGTCAGCAGTGCTCCTCAATTGGCGAAAGTATCGCTATGTTTTTGCAGCCGACATTCAAAAAATGTATCGCTGCATTGACGTTCACCCAGAGGACACGCAATATCAGCGGATTTTATGGCGGGCGGCGGATGGAAACATCAAGACATAGGCGTTGTCGACTCTGACGTTCGGGACGGCATCCGCACCATACACAGCCATTAGAGTCATACACCAGTTGGAGCAGGACGAGAAGGATTCTTTCCCAAGGGCCGCCGAGGTCTTAATTGGGGAGATTTATGTGGACGACATATTATCCGGAGGTCACATTATGGAGGATGCGGAGGAGAAGCGGGTGCAGGTCGTGGGAGCTATAAAATCCGCTCGGATGGAATTGCGCAAATGGTCGAGTAACGACCCACGACTGCTAGGCTCTGTTCCGCAGGAGCATCGATGTTGCCAGACGCCTTTTAATTGGGATACAAGGTTCCGGTAAAGGCGTTGGGGATGTATTGGCTCCCAGACTCCGACTGCTTCAAGTTTAAAATTAATTTTAACTTTCCCGATTGCACGACGAAAAGGACCTTGCTGGCCGCTATCGCGCGTCTCTTCGATCCGTTAGGTCTGATAGCTCCAGTGATCATAACTGGAAAGCTCATTTTAAAGGAGGTCACTTCGGTCAAGGTGGCGAACAGCGAGGGAGTGCAGGTGTCGTTGGAATGGGACTCATCGCTGCACGCGCAGGATCCTTCAGCATATCCGAGCTCGACGACGCCATGTTTTGTATAGTACGGATGGTTCAGAAGGAATCGTTCGCGGCGGACCTTCGATCTGTCAAATGCTCAAAGCCGATCCGTACAGCGAGTGATACGGAAATGCGTCCGGTGTTTTCGCGCCAACCCAACCATCTCGTCGCAGTTCATGGGAGACCTGCCTCTTCACCGGGTGAACCCGCCGCAGAGGCCTTTCGTCACTACAGGAGTCGATTATACCGGAGCGGATTCGGGGGTCGAGCACCTACAAAGGCTACCTTGCGGTGTTCATCTGTCTCGCAACGAAAGCAGTTCATTTGGAGCTGGTAACCGGGCTCACCACGGAGCACTTCTTGCTGGCATTCGACCGGTTTACGTGGCGTCGAGGGATGGTCCAGCATCTTTATAGCGATAACGGCACCAACTTTGTAGGAGCAGACCGTCAACTTAAAGGTTTGGTGAAGCAATTCCGCGATGACTATGAGACACTTATCGCTCCGAAATGGTCCCAGCTACGAGTCACTTGGCATTTTAGTCCGCCTCAATCGCCTAACTTTGGTGGGCTTTGGGAGGCCAACGTCAAGTCGGTCAAGCACCATCTCAAGCGCGTGATCGCGGATCGAAGGCTTACCTACGAGGAGATGACCACGGTGTTAGTCAGCATAGAAGCGTGCCTTAACTCAAGGCGGATGATTTGGATGTGCTCACTTCGGCCCATTTCTTAATCGGCGACTCTATGTTTGCGCCCCCAGAATACCGACCAGCCTCTTCCAAGTTTAGGGAACAGTTCCTGCTTCAGCAATCAATGCTGCGTCATTTTTGGAACGGCTGGAGTAGGGACTGGCTTAGCCATTTGCAGCAGCGTCCAAAATGGTCCCAAAGCTCGGAAAACTTAAAGTTGGATGAGCTTGTACTCGTCAAGGACGATAGATTCCCCCCAGCGCAGTGGCTGCTCGGAAGGATTATCGAGCTTCACCCGGGACAGGATAGCTTGGTTCGCGTGGTCACGCTAAAAACCCAAGAAAACCCACAGCTGAAGCGTTCGGTATCGAGAATCTGTCGTTTGCCGATACAAGAATAGCTTCTCTCAAATCAGTTCTAGTCGCTCGCGCTTACGCACACAAATCTCTTGTTCTTTTCCTCCCAGATTCTAGGTACAGCTCAGGACACTCAGGATACTTTTAATGCTATGGTCTAGCATTGGCGGGCGGCATGTTCAGATTCACGATCTGGCCCCACGGTGCCAATACCGGCAGAGAATTTAGGCAAAGGGAGCTTTCGCTACTGCTGGAGAGAGAGGAAAAGGGCAGTCGGAGTTCGGAACTGCACCGCGACGCTAACGGAGCTGTGAAATTATATCATATAAATTTCCAAAGGGTTTTTGAACGACTAAAGGAACCCCTTAATTCTATGACCCCGAGCTGCCGGCAGGAGGGGACACAACTAAACAGAGGAAATAATGAAAACTATACGAAGTCAATCGGCTTACTACAACCGGAGACACAGATTTTCAATGAGAGGGCACTTTTTTTTAAATTAACTTTTTTTTAAATTTTAGTTACAATCGGTTTTTGTTAAAAAGGTGGGTCCATTTTTAGTTTTTTAAATATAGAATTTTTTAACAAGGCCTCGGCTTTTTTCTATGAAAACTCGTCGCACCGGGTAGGACTACTCGCTTACTCTTATCGGATCCTTCTGGTGATGATGCTTTCTCATCGTTTAACAGTCTTTTAATAATTTTTAATGACAAAAAGTTACATTTTATGTCGTTTGACAATTTCTGAAAAACAAAAATTAAAAAGTAATTTTTTAATCTATTAAAAAATTGCAAATATTAGCTTAACCCTCCTGTTCGCGCACTTTGCGCTTTTTTATGAAATATGTTGAATAGTGTAAGGGAGCGGGAGCGCAATAAAGTTTTAATCGCTCTCGCGAATTCGCCCCGTCTCTCGCCCCCTTCGTTAAGTTAGGCTTAAGCGTTTTATACTCAAATTAAAGAGTTAGTTGTTATATGAACTTCATTGCGCACACTCCCTTTCGTCGTCAAAATAAAAATCAGATTTTCCCTGCAATCACAAGTTTTTCGCGTTTGTAATACAAAACAGTATTAAATTTTCACCTTCATCTCTAAAGATTATAAAGTGAAATACAGATTTTTAAGGGGATACGACTACAGCCCCAAACCGTAAGAGCTAGAGCAGCCAAATTTTATCACAGTATTCCATTGGGGGGCGTAGGCGCCCACTAAGATCCGAAATGCCCCCCAGTGGACCCAAACAGCTCCAACATCCATATTTTCTGCGAAAAATTAGATTATTTAATGTTTAACTTCTAAAGTGGTTGGAATTTCAAAATTTTGATTTTGCCAAATATTAGGTTTTGAAAAGGCCTAATTAAAAATCTAAAAGAAATTTCAATATCACCCATAATTTACGGGCCATTTTAAATTAACTTTTCGATTTTTAAAATCTAAACCGCTGCTCCGATCAAGATGATTTTTGGATCATTAGTTATTCTATGGCATAAATGCTTAAGTTTAATTTTTCAAGTTTTTATAATTTTTTAAAGTATTTTTAACGAATTTATTTAGATTTATTAAGTTATTGCGAAACATTTTGTGGGAGCCTGCCGAGAGAGCGAAACCCAGAGAGCTGATGCCAAGAGAGCGACGGTCGAGAGAGCAACAGCCAAGAAAACTGATGAGGGGGAAGGGTAATGCTGTGTGGTAAAGGGGAGGGGAAAGGGGCAATTTAAGTTAAAGTTAAGTTAAGTTGGATTTTAAAAACTTAAACTGCTGCTCCGATCAATATGATTTTCGATCAATAGTCAGTTCTGTGGATCAAGTGCTTAGGTTTTTGAAAATAGCTAAAAATTACAATTTTAGCCACTTTTTCCTCCTTTTCATACAAAATTTTACTGAGATCTTTCCATTAAAAAATCATAAAAAATACAAGGAAAAATATTTTTAAATTTTTTTTTGCATTTTTTATTAATTTTGCTTGGGGAAAAACTTTGCATAAAAAACATTTTTGTTTTAAACCTCAGGAAAAAAGTTTAAAAATTTGACTTTCACAAAATTTTCAAACTTTTTAAAGTGCTCAATGGGTTAAGAACATTTTTGTGTTATTTAAACGGAATTGAAGTGCTCTTTCTATAGGTGCCAAAAGTTTATATTATAAGTTCAAAATATGAGTGGTCCAGTTAACATTCAAATCTGTTAAAATAATTATGCCGACTAGTGTAGGCCAGTTAATGTTTCCCAGCACAGCATGTGGTCGCAGGGAGGTCAGTATGGCGTTGGTATTCCGCAGAGCATTCCTGTCTGGAACAACAGTCTAGGGCAAAACATGGGCAGTTGGGCAAGAAATCAAGGGATAAATCAAGCAACAACCCAAGATCAAGGAGGAATCCCTGCAGGAATGGCAGATACACGGATAGGGAACCGGCCGAGGTCCTATGTCCCTCTGGATAAATGGGGATTCCAATTTTGGGGCAATCGTGGAGCTATGAGCGCCGAGGATTTCATTTTTAGGGTTGAACATCTGCAGCAACACTACGGGATGCCATGGCTGGAACTTCTTAGCGACTTTCACCGCCTTTTGGTGGGTAACGCCTCGGAGTGGTACTGTCTCCTGATCCGCACGAAGCAGCCAAGGGACTGGCCGGAGCTTAGGAATGCGTTGGAGCGGCGCTACTGCGATAATCGAAACGGATTCAAGACCTTGCCGAACGAAAGCAAAGGCAAGGGGATTCACTAGATGATTATTTTACAGCGATTCGGCGGTTGGTGGCTTCGGTCAGGCATAGCGTAGACAAGGATTGGGTAATAAAAACAGCGAAGAAAAATCTAGCGGAGCCAATGAAACATTGGGTGCATCCGGTCCGGGTATATACGTTGGAGCACCTGCAGGAGAAATGCCGGGAGGCAGAAAGAGCGTTCGACCCAAATTATTGAAGGCAGCGATCCCGTGATTCACCAGCATACAGACCTAGAATGGATAGCCGAATAGGGAGAGTGGAGGAAACCCTGAATCTCAGAGTGGATGACAGAGAAGAAACCGAATCGGTAAATGAAGAGGTGGAGGCCATAACTAGCGTTTCCATAAAAAAAATAAAAGTTTGCTGGAACTGCCAGAAGAAGATTCACCTGAACAAGCAGGGCGAAGTAGAGCAGAAGGCACTTTTCTGCTACACATGTGGACTAGCCAAAACGGTCACGCCAAAATATCCCAAATGTAGCCAGGGAAACGCCCTCCGTAACGCTGGGGTGGTGGGAAAACCGCGACTCCGCAGATACAAGGAAGTTAGAGATCGCATATTTAATGACAATCAGCTAGCAGGAATGACGCTGGTAACTAGGAAGGTAATGAAAGCAAATGAACGGTTTAAGAAACGATGACAAAAACGACGAGAAGTCATCCAATCCCTAGCAACCATAGGAAGGCAAGCAAAAACAGATCCGTGCCCATATGCAACGGACAAAACTAAAGGGGTTGTTGGATTCTGGGCGTCGGTCAGCTTGTTGGGCAAGGGCTGCAGGGAGCTGTTGGAGAAGATGCAAATCCTTGGCGACCGTTCCGTGCAAAGTTGCTGACCTCGAACGGCGCAGCGCAACATATATAAGGCAAAATCCCGATTCCAATCCATTAGAACGGCATCTGCGTGGAGATGACCCTTTTCGTATGCCCTTCTCTCGAACAGGAGCTCTATCTAGGAGTCGATTTTTGGCGAGAATTTGGAATAGCAACACATGAAATCGAGGACCTGACCGGAAAACTGTGTGGAAACAAAAAACTTGTACTGAAGACGGATACGTCACCGCTCACCCGCAACACAGGCCACGACCCAGGGCATATCACCCGTCCAGTATTAATGCGCATCCAATTTGGCCTATCGATAGCGATATCGAATGTGGGCACAGGGTTATCGATGGAAATGTCTGGTGAAAAACTGGGTTGCTTAAATACCAAAAAAAATATGATTGGCTTGACCTGGTCACCCGAATGTTATCCGGCCGTTGACCCGGAATATTCGAATAACAGAGACCCGGAATTCGGTTTGACGATAGGGAGATTGGGAGTAGGCTGATCAAAACAAAAGTCATGGTCAAGGGCGTTGCAGCTGCTGCGCTCATAGAAATATTGCTTAAGTCTCGCGTAGCACGTGCAAAAGATTGCATAAGTCCTCAAAGTGTAAAAGCGTTATAATTATTTTAAAACAATTCTGAATTTAATTCGATCTGCAGCACCGAGCCAGTGCCACAGTGGTCGGGCTTGTATGGGGAATGCGGCCAAAAATACTTATAGTGAAGATACAAAATTTAAATTTTTTCCAAAATTCTATAAAAATATAATAAATAAAACAAACACTAAAAATCCTTTATATTCAACCTTCTTCGTAGGGGTGGGTAGGGTCTTGCAAAAAAAAAACAATTTTTTTAATATTTTTTTTCTTGTTGATTAACACTATAAGATTATACAAAAAAAGTTTTAAGTCAATCGGAAAAAAACTTTAGAAGTTAGGCTAAAATTTCCCTAAAATTTCCCTAAAAAAAAAATTTTTTTTTGATTTTGAACGGCTTTAAAAATGTTTAAAGTAAAAAAACAAAAAATTAAATTTCCCAGGGGCGTGTTTTTTCTATTCTTAAACGAAATGTAAAAGCAGAATGGAAATCCGTCAATTTTTAGCGGAGATACAGTGAACACCGTAAAACGACTTTTTTTTAATAGTGTTTCAGCATACGCTTTACCACCGATATATGAGCCAATAGTATCAACTATAAAAATTAGTGGATGTTATTTAAATGACACATAATAATATACAAAATGTTTGAATTAAATCCATCTTACTAGTATTTATAGAAAAAATCGCAAAGTCATCAAATCGTAGGGGGGGAAAGTATTCTATGGGCAATTCTAAGCAATTTTGCCAAGCAAACTATACCTTAAAAATCACGTTTGACCTTCCGCATTTGCAAGAGAATTTTTGATTTTGAACGGCTTTAAAAATGTTTAAAGTAAAAAAACAAAAAATTAAATTTCCCAGGGGCGTGTTTTTTCTATTCTTAAACGAAATGTAAAAGCAGAATGGAAATCCGTCAATTTTTAGCGGAGATACAGTGAACACCGTAAAACGACTTTTTTTTAATAGTGTTTCAGCATACGCTTTACCACCGATATATGAGCCAATAGTATCAACTATAAAAATTAGTGGATGTTATTTAAATGACACATAATAATATACAAAATGTTTGAATTAAATCCATCTTACTAGTATTTATAGAAAAAATCACAAAGTTACACCCCCTGCTCTATATACAATACACAAGGGTGGGTCGATTTGGAGGTCATCAAATCGTAGGGGGGGAAAGTATTCTATGGGCAATTCTAAGCAATTTAGCCAAGCAAACTATACCTTAAAAATCACGTTTGACCTTCCGCATTTGCAAGAGAAAACAAGAGAGAACGCTATAGTCGGGTTGCTGTCCCGACTATCTAATACCCGTCACTCGGCTAAAGGGAGTGCGAGGGAGATGTAAACTTTGATCAGCAATAACTTTTTAACGAATGGTCCGATTTAAAAAATTTCTTCTACATTTCGATAGGTATTGATAAACACAACAAAACTGCATTTTTACTTTTCCGAAATATTAAAATTTTTCAAATCGTATATTAAGTATTGTGGGCGTTAGAGGGGGCGTGGCACCTTCTTGAAATAAACTTGTGCTGCGTAGGAACTCCAAGAATCTTCATGCAAAATTCCAATCCTCTTGCTTTTATAGTTTCCGAGATCTCAGCGTTCATACGGACGGACAGACAGACGGACAGACGGACAGACGGACATGGCTATATCGACTCGGCTAGTGACCCTGACCAAGAATATATATACTTTGTAGGGTCGGAAACGCTTCCTTCTCCCTGTTACATACTTTTGCACGAATACAATATACCCTTTTACTCTACGAGTAACGGGTATAAATACTGGTTTTTTGATGAAAAATATCTAAGTTGCCTTGAATTTGAAACATTTGTATGGACACGAAAAAAGTTATGAATCGTTTGGGCGGAACATAATCAATGGACCATTCTAAGAAGAAGGCAAAGACTGTCCCATCGGCCGGAAAGGTGATGGCCACCGTTTTTTGGGATTCACAAGGTGTGATCTACATCGACTAGCTAGAGAAGGGCAAAACGATCACAGGGCTGTACTATGCCGAATTATTGGACCGATTCGCCGCCGAATTGCAGAAAATACGGCCACTTGGCGAAGAAAAAAGTGCTCTTCCATCATGACAACACAACGGCTCACACTTCCGCCCTCGCCAAGGCCAAATTGGTCGAATTGGGCTACGAACTGCTACCCCATCCACCATATTCTCCAGATTCTTTTTGTTTCAAAACTTAAAAAAGTCTCTCGCTGGACAAAAATTTACGTCGAATGAGGAGGTCATCGCCGCCACGTAGGCATATTTTGCAGACCTCGAGAAAACGTATTTTTATGTTTTATGTGCAGGTGATAGTGTTGTCAAACGTCGGTTTCATGTAAATGTAAGTCCGGCGTTAATTTCTCTGAGTGTGTGATCGGGCAGGGTTCGGGGAACCACGGCCCTGAACAGATGAGCTAGCCTGGAGAACCCGAAATATCACGCAGGACCAACTAGGTTCTTAACAACAATAACAATTTTTAATTCCAATGCTTCAACTGTAAATATTATTCATAAATACACGTACAAATATTAAATGAAAATATGTATTTTTTTGTGGGAAATCAGATACTGCAAAGCAATGGAATACCAAAACTAGGAGGATGTGGAAAAGCACACATTTGAATTTTTATGTTTTATGTGCAGGATGATAGTATTGTCAAACGTCGGTTTCATGTAAATGTAAGTCCGGCGTTAATTTCTCTGAGTGTGTGATCGGGCAGGGTTCGGGGAACCACGGCCCTGAACAGATGAGCTAGCCTGGAGAACCCGAAATATCACGCAGGACACACTAGTTTCTTAACAACAATAACAATTTTTAATTCCAATGCTATAACTGTAAATATTATTCATAAATACACGTACAAATATTAAATGAAAATATGTATTTTTTTGTGGGAAATCAGATACTGCAAAGCAATGGAATACCAAAACTAGGAGGATGTGGAAAAGCAGATATTGCAAGTAGAGGAAAGCCATAACTGAGTACGTGTGGAAAACCTAAATTGCGGGAAGGCGAAAAACCAATGGTTTTTGCCCTGCATTCTACTGCCAGAAATCCACATAGAAACCTCATTTACCCCTTACTTTTTGTGTCCTCTCCGTGTATTTTGAAACCAGAGATGGAAGAAATGTAAGGGGTAAATGAGGTTTTGTCCCTTCCGTTTGTATGGAGACCTAATGAAAATTACATTTTATCCAGTGGAAGTTTCCCACTTGGTATGCATGTACATTAGACTGGGTCGATTTGTATGGGCCAAAAACCAGTATTTTACTTTTGCAAATGCGAAGGGTCAATCGTGGTTTTAGGCGTATGGTTTCTTGGGCAATTGGTCCATTGATTATGTTCCGCCCAAACGATTCATAACTTTTTTCGTGTCCATACAAATGTTTCAAATTCAATGCAACTTAGATATTTTTCATCAAAAAACCAGTATGATCAAGACTATGACTAAGAGGATATATTTGTGTGGATCATACATAACTTAACTAAATAAACCTAATGATATATTCTATATCGATTTTTCAAAGACCGCGAATTCTTTAGAACAAGAGAATATGTTTTTGTGGATCATACATTTGTAATATTTAAAGACCACACGAATTCGCATAAGCGGAAGAATTTGAAACAAATTTCAATATATCGTATCCTTTAATTTTAAATATTAGGTAGGTAGGTAGAAGTGGTGAGGTCCTCTCTGAGAGCCTCCAAGTAGAGCTGAGCTCCGTTTTGATCCACACCCTCGTAAATTGTTGTCTCCGCGTTCTCTTCAGTACCAGCCTGCGTCATTTAGAAAACCTAGGATTGCAGTTATCCTCTGCTTTCCTATTTCTCCCAATGATTCCAGCTGATACGCCCCGAAGTATCTCGCCCTGATATGGTTTAGTGCTGGGCAATGACACATCATGTGCTCAGGTGTCTCCTGTGTGTCTGTTTCTTTGCAGCTCCTGCAATTAGCATTGTACGGAAGCCCCATCTTCATGGCTTGCGTGCCAATGGCCCAATGGCCTGTGATGAGTGCCGTGATCCTTCTAATATCCCTTTTGCTTTTGGTTATTAGTTCTCGAGTTCTCTTGCTATTGATGGTTGGCCAGCAGAGCTTTGATCTCCTGAGACCCTGCTTTTCTGACCAACTTTTACTAGCTAGTGTTTCGTAGTGTTCGTGAATCCTTGCTTGGACTGTATTAAGGGATTCAGGTAGACTAGTTGTATAGGAGTCGTCTGCCGACCCCTTTCGTGCAAGTTCATCCGCCTTTTCGTTTCCTGGTATATCATTGTGCCCTGGCACCCATGTTATCTGTACAGGGTTTAAATATTATACAAATAAATAAATATTGGCCTTAAGAATTCACGACGGGTCGATGACCTATGAAAATTCTGATCATGGTCTTATTTAAAAATTGATTTTTTTATAAAAGTTATTTGGGTAACCTTAAACCCGAACTGATCTACTTGAAACCTATTTGACTTGGGTCGTTTGGGTTTGGGTATTTGGGTAAATGGGTACAATTTTACCCAAACCCAAACGACCTGAAAATTTTGGGGTCAGGTTGGGTAGGTAATATTTTAAAAGAAAGCCTGACCTACTTGACCTGAAATTTGGTTTGGGTACCCAAATAACCCATTTTGTATACCCATGCAGGGCTCTAGCTTATATACTGCTTGGAAGTGCGGAAGTTTAGTGGACAACTAACAGAGTCAGATGTGTTCTAAATTATTTCAGTGAAATTGCGTAGTTGTTCGGCTGACACTGCAGAAAATGCAGACTGCTTGGCGGGTCTTGACTTTGTAGAAAATGCTGATCAGTACTTATTACCAGCCGTGGGTGCAACTGGGCGCCTGGTACTGTTACCAATTTGGAAACTGCTTGATTTGTTGGTGCTAGTCATGTTTAGCAACATTGTGTTTCTCCCCCCCATTGAGGGGTACCATCAATTACGGCGTGATGTCGGTTAGCAGCTAACAAATCAATGAATGCGGGGAATGTCTCCGTTAGCTGTCAAGGGTCAAGCCTCTAAGAAACGTCCTCCAACTCTTCTTGTTGCCGCTGACTGCTCGACCTTGCCGTGGCGACTGAAATTCCACAGTAAGGGACTCCCTGGAACCAATGCTTAGATGGCTTTTTGGTTAAATGTATACTTTTCATCAACAATTTAGACGTCTTGTAGTTTAAAGGTTGATGAGTCAATTCGTAGTTAATTATTTTGAATGTCGTAGCTTCGCGTGGTTAATATTTAATTTAATTTTATTGTTTTTCTATCCTAGCGCGACAAGTG